>CAKJTW010000636.1:0-31612 GCA_917880005.1 Nanger dama | reverse complement strand
CTACCCCTAACTTAACAATAACCCTAACCCCAAACCCCAACCCTAACACTAACCCTAACCCAATCCCAAACCTAACCCTAACTCAACCCATACACCTCACTACCCCTAACCCCCCAACCCTAACCCTAAACCAATACCCAAACCCTAATCCCTAACTCTCACCCCAACCCTAACCCCAACTCTTCTAACCTAACCCTAACCCGAACCCCTTACCCTAATCCCAACACAAACCCTAAACATAAACACTAACCCTATCCCTAACCCAACCCCAATGCTAACCCTAACTCGCCTAACCCTAACCCTAAACCTATCCCTTACCCCTAACCCTACACTAGTCCTAAACTAACCCCAACCCCAACCCTATCAGTAAACCCTAATCCCTAACCCCTGACCCTAACCCTAAACACTAACTCTAACCATATCCATAACCCAAACCTAACCCCAAACCTAATCCCAAACCTAACCCGTAATATTAACCCCGAACCCACAACCCCAACCCTAATCCTATCCCTAACCTTAACCCTAAATCCCAACCGTAAACCTAAACCTAGCCATAGCCATAGCCCCAGACAATACCCAGCCCCTAGACCTACCCCTAACCTTAACCCTAACCCTAACCCTAATGCTAACCCTCAACCCAACCCTAACCCAAACCCAACCCTAACCCTAACACTAAACCTAACCCCAACCCTAACCCCTAACCCTAATCATAACCCCATACCCAACCCCAAACCCAACCCCAAACTTAACCCCAACCCAACCCCAACCCTAACTCTAATGTTAACCCCAACCCCCAACCCAACCCTAACCCTAACCCCAAACCCAAACCTAACACTAACCAAAACCCCTAATCCTACCCATAACCCCTAACCCCAAATCTAACTGTAACCCAAACCCTAACCCCAACCCTAACCCCTAACCCTAACACCAACACTAACACTAACCCTAACACCAAAACTAAATCATCTAAACCTAAACATAACCCAACCCTACCCCTACCCCTACCCTTAACCCCTAAACCTAACCCAAACCTACCCCTACCCCTAATCCTAACCCCAACCCAAACCCAACCCCACACCTACCCCCAACATTAACACTAAAACTCACCCAACACCAACACTAACCGCAGCCCCAGTCCCAGACCCAAACCAAGCCCTAACCTTAGATGTCACCCTAGCACTAGTCCCAACCCTAACCCCAAACTCTAAACCCCAACCTCAACCCTAACCCCAACCCAATGCTAACCACAACCCCTAACCCCACACTTAAACTTAACACTAACCCTAGATGTAGGCTTAGCCCAGCCCTCAGCATTAACCCTAACCCCAACCCCAACCCAACCCTAACCCTAACTGTAACCCCAACCTCAATCCCTAACCTTACACTTAACACTAACCATAACCCTAATCCTAACCATAAACATAACCCCAACCCAACCCTAATCCTAACCCCAAACCAAAACTAATACTCACCAAAACCCTTAATCTTACCCCCAACCCTAACCCTAACCTTAACTTTAACCCAATCCCAACCCCAACCCTAACCCTAACCCCAACCTCAATCCCTAACCCTACCCTTAACCCTAACCCCAACCATTTCCCAAAACCCTGAACCCCTAACCATCAATCTGACCCCAAACAATAACCGTAACCCCAGCCCCAACCCTAACCCCAAACCCTAACCCCAACTCCTAACTGTAACCCTAACTGTAACCCTAACCCTATCCCTAAACCCAACCCCTAAACCCTAACCCTAACCTTAACCCTAACCCCTGAACCCAAACCCAACCCCCAACCGCTAACCCTAACACCAACCCCTAACCAAAACTCCTTACACTAACCCTAAACCTATCCCTAACCCTAACCCCAAACCAAACCCCAACCCACACATACCTTTAACCCCACACCTACCCCTAACCCTACCCCTAACCCTAACCCAACCCTACCCCTACCCCCTAACCCTAACTTTAACCCTAAACCAACCCCATCCCTACCCCTAACACTAACACTAAAACTCACCAACCCCAACCCTAACTCCAGCCCCAGCCCAGCCCTAACCCTAGCCCCAGCCCCAGACCCAACCCCAGCACTAACCAAACCATAACCCTACCCCAAATCTCTAAACCCTAACCCTAACCCTAACTTCAACCCAATGTCCCTACCCGTACCCCCACACCTAACCGATAACTCTAACCCTAATCCCAACCCTAACCTTAAACCAAACTCTAAACCTAACCCCCCTAAATCAAACCCTAACCCTAAACCTCTTTCTAACCTTAAACCTAAGAATAACGCTAACCCTAACCCCAACCCTACCCCCTAATCCCCAACCCCAACCCCAAGCCCCAACCATAACCCTAATCCCAACAGCTAACCCCCAACCCTTACCCCAACCGTAACCATAACCCCAACCAAAAATCCCAACCCCAACCCTAACCCCAACTCTAAAACTCTTCTATCCCTAAACCCAAGAGTAACGTTAACCCCATCCCCAACCCCAACACCAAAACTCTTCTAACCCCAAACCCAAGAGTAACGCCAACCCCAACCCCTAAGCCCAACCCCAACCCTAAAACTCTTCTATCCTTAAACCCAAGAGTAACGTTAACCCCAACCCCAACCCCTAACACAAACCCTAACCCCAACATTAACCCTAACCTCTACCCCAACCCTAACCCTAATCCTGATCCTAACTCCTAACCTCAACCCTAACACCAGCCCTAACCCTAACTTCTATCCCAACCCTAACCTTAACCCTAACCCCTAACCCCAATGCCAACCTTACCCTAACCCAACCCTAAACCCAACACCAGCCCCAGGCCCACCCCTAACCCCAACCATAACTTAAACCCTAACACACATCCTAATAGTAAAATCTTTCCCTAAACCCAACTCTAAACCCAAACTCTAACCCCAACACTAACCCCAACCCCAACTCTAACCCCTGACTCCAAACCCAACCCCAAACCCAACCCTAAGCCCAACCCTAATCCCACCCTAACACTAACCCCACCCCAACCCCAAACCCAACCACAATCTCAACCCTAACCCCAACACCAACTCCAACACTAACCCCCAAGCTCATCCCCAACCCAACCCCAACACTAACCATAAATCTAACCCTAACCCTAACCCCTAACCCTAACCCTAATCCTAACCCCTAACCCCAACCATAAGACCAACCCAAACCCCTAACCCTAACCCTAACCCGAACCCCTAATGCTAAGCCTAACACGAATGCTAACCCTAACACTAACCCTAACCCCTAACCCGAAACAGTGACCCTGACACTGACCCTAACTGTAACCCTAACCCTAACACTAACTCTAACCCTAACGCTAACCTTAAACCCTAACCCTAACACTAACCCCAAACCCCAACCCCAATCCTAAACCCAACACCAAACCCCAACCCCAAACCTAACCAAAACCCCTAACCCCAACCCTCACCCCATACCCCTCTAACCCCAAACCCAAGAGTAATGCTAACCATAACCCCTAACTCCAACCCCAACCCCAAACCTCTTCTAACCCACAGCCCAAGAGCAACACTAAAGCTAACCCCAACCCCAACCCTAACCCCAATCCAAACCCCAACCCCTAACCCCAAACCCAACCCTAACGCTAAACCTCTTATAACCCTAAACCTTAGAGTCACGCTAACCCAACCCTAACACCTAACACCCAACCCTAACCCCACCCTAACCCTAACCCAACCCTAACCCAAACCCCAACACCAACCCTAACCCTAACCCCAAACCCAACCCCCAACCCCTAACCTTAACACCAACCCTAAACCTAACCCTAACACCAACCCTAACCCTAATCCCAACCCCCAACCCTATCCCTAACCCCAACCATAACCCCAACCCCAACCTAATCCCAACGCAAACCCTAACTCTAAACCCCCAACACTAAACCTAACCCCTAACCCCAAACCTAACCCTAACCCTAACCTTAAAACCAACCCTAAACCTAACCCTAACACCAACCCCAACCCAAATCCCAACCCCAAGCCTATCCCTAACCCCAACCCTAACCCCAACCCTAACCCTAACTTAACCCTAACCCCAAACCCTAACCCTAACCCTAACCCTAATCCTAACCTAACCCTAACCCCAACCCCAACCCTAAAACCCCAACACCAAACCCAACCCTAACGCTAGCCCCAACCCTAACCCTAACCCAAACCGCAACCCTAACCCTAACCCATACACTAACCCTAACCCTGACCCCAAACCCAACCGTAACCCCAACCACAAGCCCAACCCCTAACCCCAACCCTAAACCCAACCCCTACCCCAACCCCAACCCTTTCCCTAATGCTAACACCTAACCCTAACCCTAACCCTAACCCCAACCCCAACCCCAACCCCCAGGCCAACCCTAACCTTAATACTAAACCTAACCCCAAAGCCAACACTACCCCAACCAAACCCAACCCTAACCCCTAAATCTAGGCCCAAACCTAACTTTAACCCTAAACACATATCCTAAGCCTAAGCTCTTTCCTTAACCCCTAACCCTAACCCCAACCCCAAAGCTAAACCCAACCCTAACACTAACCCTAACCCTAAGCCCATCCCTAACGTGAACCCCAACCCCAACCCTAAACCCAACCACAATCCCAAACCCAAACCAAACCCCATTCCCAACCCTAACCCCAACCACAACCCTAACCCCAACCCAACCCTAACTGTAAACCTAACCCTAACACTAACCCCAACCCCTAACCATAACCATAACACTAACCCTAAACCCTAACCCTAACCCTAACCTCAACGCTAACCCTAACACTAATGCTAATCCCATCGCTAACCCTAACACTAAACCCTGACCCTGACCCTGTCCCTAAAAGCAACCCTAACCCCAACACTAACCCTAACCCTAACACTAACACTAAACCCCAACCCTAATCCTAACCCTAAACCTAACCCTAACCCTAACCAAACCCCCAACCCTAACCCTAATCCTAATCCCTAACCCTAAACCTCTCTAACCCCAAGCCCAAGAGTAACGCTAACCCCAACCCCAACCCTAACCCGAACCCTAACCCTACCACGAACCATAACCCCAAACCAAACCCTAAACATAACCCCAACCCCAACACTAACCGTAAATCTAAGCCCCATCCCTAACCCTAACCCTAAACCTCCTCTAACCCTAAGCCTACAAGAGTAACCCCTAACCCCAACCCGTAACCCTAAACCCAAACCTAACCCTAAAACTCTTCTAACCCTAAACCCTAGAGTAACGCTAACCCTAACCCCAAGCCTAACCCCAACCCTAACCCCAAACACCAACCTAACCCTAACCCCAACACCAACGCTAAACCTAACCCCAACCCTAACCCTAACACCAACCCCAACCCCAACACTAAACCCAACCCTAACCCCAACCCAACCCCAACCCTAACCCCAACCCCTTCCCCAACCCCAACCCTAACCCCAATCCTAACCCCTAACCCCAACCCCAACACTAAAACCCAAACCCAACCCTAAACCTAACAATAAACCCAAAGTAATGCTAACCCTAACCCCAAACCTAACCCCAACATCAACCCTACCCTAACCCTCCCCTAACCCCAACCCCAGCCCCAGGCCCAACTCCCCCAACCCTAACCCTAACTTTAACCCCTAACACATATACTAAGCCCAAATTCTTTTCCTAAGCCTAACCCCAAACACCAACCCTATCCCTATCCCTAATCCCTAACCCCAACCTTAACCCTAACACTATTGCTAACCACCCAACCCCTAACCCTATCCCTACCCCTAACCCTAACCCCAACCATAAAACCAACAATAACCCTAACCCTAGCCCTAGCCCTAGCCCTCTCCCCTAACCCCTAGCACTAGCCCAAGTCCCAAACCTATCCCTAGCCCGAACCATAACCATAACCCTAATCCTAACCCTAAACCCAAACCCTAACCCAACCCTAACCCCTAACACCAAACCCCAACCGTAAACCCAACCAAAACCCCAACCCCAACGCCAACCCCAATCCCAACACTAACCCCAACCTCAACCCTAATCCCAACCCCAACGCTAACCGTAAACAACCCCAACCCTAACCCCAATCCTAACCCTAACCCCAACCCCTAACCCTAACCCTAACACTAACCCTAACCCCTAACCCTAACCCTGACCCTAACGCTAAACCTAATGCTAACCCTAACGATAACCCCAACCCCAAACCCTGAACCCTGACCCCGACCCTAACCCTAACCCCAACACTATTCCTAACCCTAAAACTAACCACCCCCAACCCCAACCCCTAACCCAACCCTAACCCTAACCCCCAACCCAACCCCAACCCCAAACCCCTAACCCCCCAACCCCAACCAAACCCCCAACCCAAACCCAACCCCAGCCCCAACCCTAACCCCAACCATACCCTAACCCCAACCATACCTAAGCCCCTCAACCCTACAACCCCCTAACCCTAACCCAACCCTAACCCTAACCCAACCCCCACAACCCTAACCCCTAACCCTAACCCCAACCCCAACCGTAACCCTAAACCCTAACCCCTACCCTACCCCCTAGCCCCAACCCTACCCCCTCACCTAGCCTAAACCTAACCCCAGCCCCAAACCTAACCCCAAACCTAACCCTAACCCTAACCCACCCTAACCCTAACCTAACCTAACCACAACCCCTAACCCTACATAACCCTAACCCTAACCCTAACCCTAACCCTAAACCCTAACCCTAACCCTAACCCCCAACCTAACCCTAACCCAACCAAAACCCCTAACCCTAACCCCAACCCTAAACCAAACCCCAACCCAAACCCCAGCCCCAGGCCTAACTCCTAACCTTAACACAAACTTTAACCCTAACACATATCCTAAGCCTAAGCCATTTCCCTAACCCCAATCTTAAATCCCAACCCTAAAATGACCCTAATCCCTAACCCCAACCTTAATCCTAACACTATCACTAACCCTATCCCTAACCCCCTAACCCTATCCTTACACCTAACACTAACCCTAACCATAACACTAAACACTACCCCTAACCCCAGCCCCCAGCCCCAGCCCCAGACCTAGCCCCATCACTAGCACTAGTCCCAAACCTATCCCTAGCCCGAAACATAACCCCAAACCTAACCCTAACCCTAAACCAAACCCCAACCCTAAACATAACCGTAACCAAAATCGGTAACCCTAACATATCATTAACCCTAACCCTAACCCCAAACCCTAACCCTTAACCCTAACACTAACATTAACCCCAACCCCTAGCCCCAACCCTAACCCTAACACTAACTGAAACCCCAACCCCTAGCCCCAACCCCAACCCTAACCCCAACCCTAACCCTAACCCTAACCCCAACCGTAACCCTAACCCCAACCCAAACCCTAACCCCTAACCCCAAACTTAACCCTAACCCCAAGCCCTACCCCAACCCTAATCCCAACCACTAACCCTAACCCCAACCCTAAACCCAACCCCAAACCTAAGCCTCAACCCTAACAATAAACCTAATAATAACATTAACCTTAACCCCAAACCCAACCCCCAACGCCAAACCTACCCCAACCCCACACTAACCTTAACCCCAGCCCCAGGCCCAACTCTAATCACAACCCTAACTTTAAGCCCAACACATATCCTAAGCCCAAACTCTTTCCCTAACCCCAAACCCAAACACTAACCCTATCACTAACCCTAATCCCTGACCCTAACCTTAACCCCAACACTATCGCTAACCCTAACCCCAACCCATAACCCCATGCATACCCTTTACTCTAACCCAAACGATAACACTAAACACCAACCCAACCCCTAGCCCCAGCCCTAGCCCTAGCCCCCAACCCCTAGCACTAGCCCCAGACCTAAAACTATCCCTAGCCCGAACCATAACCCTAACCCTAAACCCAACCCTAACCCTAAACCTAACCCTAACTCTAACCCCCAACCCAAAACCTAACACTAACCCCAACCCTAAACCTAACCCCAACCCTAACCCCAAACCTAACCCTAACCCCAAACCCACCCCTAAACCCAACCACAATCCCAACGCTAAATCCAACCCCAATTCCAACCCTAATCCCAACCTTAACCCTAATCCCAACCTTAACCCTAACTCCAACCCCAACCCTAACCGTAAACCTAACCCTAACCCCTAAACCTAACAATAACCCTAACCCCTAACCATAACCCCAACACTAACCCCTAACACCTAAACCCAACCCCAACGCTAACCCTAACGCTAATGCTAACCCTAATGCTAACCCTAACCCTAAACCCTGACCCTGACCCTGACCCTAACCCTAACCCCAACCCCAATGCTAACCCTAAACCCTAACCCCAACCCTAACCCTAAAGCCAAATCCTAACCCTAACACCAAATCTAACCCCAACCCCTAACCCTAACCCTAACCCCAACCAAAACCCCTAACCCTAACCCTAACCCTAACCCCAACCCAAACCAAACCATAACCCTAACCCTAACCCTAAGCCCAGTCCTAGGCCTAACTCCTAACCCCAACCCAAACTTTAACCCTAACACATATCCAAAGAATAAACTCTTTTCTAATGCTAACCATTAACAGTAACCCTAACCTTAACCCTAATCCCTAACCCTAACCTTAACCCCAACACTATCCCTAACCCTAACACTAACCCCCAACCCTATCCCTACCATTAACTCTAACCATAACCATAACATTAAATACTACCCTAAACCCAGCCCCAGCCCCAGCCCTAACACTAACTCAAACCCTAACCCCAAACCAAACCTAAACCTAACCCCTAACCTCCAAACCCCTAACCCCTAACCCCTAACCCTAACCCGAACCCTAACACTGACCCAAACCCTAACTATAAACCCTAACCCTAATGCTAACCCTAACCCTAAACCCTGACCCTGACCGTGACCCTGAACCCTAACCCTAAACCTAACCCCTAAAACCAAACCTAGCCCTAATCCCAACCCCTAACGCTAACCCTAAACCAAACCCTAAAACCCCCCAACCCCAACCCCAAACCAAACCCTAACCCAACCCTAACCCTAACCCTAACCCCCAACCAAAACCCTAACCCCAACCCTAACCCCAACCCTAAACGACTTCTAACCCTAAACCCAAGAGTAACGCCACCCCTAAACCTAACCCTAACCCTAACCCCACACCAAACCCCAACACTAAACCCAACCCCAACCCCAACCCTAACCCCTAATCCTAACCCCAACCCCTAAACCCCTTCTAACCCTAAACCTAAGAGTAACGCCAAACCCAAGCCTAACCCTACCCTAACCCTAAACCAAACCCTAACCCTAACCCCGAACCCAACACCAACACAAACCCTAACCCTAACCCTAACCCTAAACCCAACACTAACCCTAACCCCAACCCCAACCCGAAACCCAACCCCAATCCCAACCCTAACCCCCAACCCCAATCCCAACCCTAACCCCAACCTCAACCCTAACCCCAACCCCAACCCTAACCCTAACCCTAACCCTACCCCAACCCCAACCCCTAACCCTAACCCCAACACTAACCCCCAAACCTAACCCCAACCCCAACGCTAACCCTAACCCTAAACCCCAAAACTAACATTAACCCTAACCCCAACCCCCAAACTTAACCCTAACACTAACCCTAACCCTTAACCCTAACCCCAACCCTACCCCTAACGCTAATGCTAACCCTAACGATAACCCCAACCCAAACCCTGACCCTGACCCCTGACCATAACCCCAACCCCAACCCCTAACCCTAAACCCGAACGCCAACCCTAACTGTAACCCTAACCCCAAAGTCTAACCCCAACCCTAATCCCAACCCTAACCCTAAACATAACCCCTAACCCCAGCCCCAACCCCAACCCCAACCCCCAACCTAAACCCCAAACCAAGCCCCCAACCCCAACCCTAACCTTAACTCCTAACCCCAACCCCAACCCTAACCAATCCCTAGCCCTATCCCTAGCCTCCCAGTACTCAGCCCTAGTCCCAAACCTATTCCTAGCCCCAACCATAACCCCAACCCCTACCCTTACCGCTAACACTAACCCTAACCCTAACCCCAAACCCCAACCCCAAACCTAACCCTAACACCAACCATAACCCTAACCCTAATCCCAACACTAACCCTAACCCAAACCCCAACCCCAACCCTAAACCAACCCCTAACCCTAACCCTAACCCCTAACCAACCCTAACCCCAACCCCAACCCCAAAACTAAAAGCAACCACATTCCCAACCCTAACCCCAACCCCAATCCCAACCCTAACCCCAACCCCAACCCTAACCCCAACCACAACCCTAACCCTAACCCTAACCCTAACCCTAAACCTCTTCTAACCCTAAACCCAAGAGTAACGCTAACCCTAACCCCAACCCCAACCCTAACCAAAACCCCAACCCTAACCCCTAACCCTAAACCTCTTCTAACCCTAAACCTAAGGGTAACGCCAACCCCAACCCTAACCCCAACCTAACGAAAACCCCTATCCCTAACCCTAACTTTAAACCCCTTCTAACCCTAAACCCAAGAGTAACACTAACCCCAACCCTAACCCAACCCTAACCCTAACCCTTAAACCAAACACCTAACATACCCTAACCCTAACCCTAACCCTAACCCAAACCAAACCCTAAACATAACCCCAACCCCAACACTAACCCTAACTCTAAGCCCTATCCCTAACCCTAACCCTAAACCCCTTCTAACCCTAAACCTAAGAGTAACACTAACCCTAACCCTAACCCTAACACCTAACCCTAACCCTAAACTAACCCCAACCGTAATCCTAAACCCTAAAACTAACCCTAAACCCAACCGTTAAACCTAACCCCAAACCTAACCCCAACCTAACACCAAACCTAACCCTAACCCTAACCCCAACCCTAACACTAACCCCAACCCCAACCCTAACTCTGACCCCAACCCCAACCCTAACCCTAACCCCAACCCTAACCATAACCCGTACCCCAAACTTAACCCTAAGTCTAATCCCAAATCCTAACCCCAACCCTAACCCTAACCCTAAACCTAACCCTAACCCCAAACCTAACAAACCCAAGAGTAACGCTAACCTCAACCCTAAACCCAACCGAAATGCCAACCCTACCCCAACCCCACCATAACCCCAACCCCAGCCGTAGGCCTAACCCCAACCCTAACACTAACTTTAACCCTAGCACATATCCTAAGCCTAAGCTCTTTCCCCTAATACTAACCCCAAACCCTAACCCCAAAACTAACCCTAATCCCTAACCCTAACCTTAACCATAACACTATCCCTAACACTATGCCTATCCCCTAACCCTATCCCTATCCCCCAACCCTATCCCTACCCCTAACTCTAACACCAACCATATCACTAAACACTTACCCTAAACTTAGCCCCAGCCCTAGCCCCATCAATAGCCCCAGCACTAGTCCTAGTTCTAAACCTATCCCTAGCCCGAAATCTAACTCTAACCCTAACCCCAACCCTAACCCTATACCAAACCCTAACCCTAACCCTAACCAAAACACCTACCCCTAACCCCAACCCCAAATCCCAACCTCAACACCAACACTAACTCCCACCCTAACCCTAACGCCAACCCTAACCCTAAACCAAACCCCAACCCTAAACCCAGCCCCTAACCCTAACCCCAACCAAAACCCCTAACCCTAACCCCTAACCCTAAGCCTCTGTCTAACCTTAAACCCAAGAGTAACGCTAACCCTAACCCTAACTCTAACACCAACCCCCAACCCCAACCCCTACCCCCTAACCCTAACCCCAACCCCTATCCCTAACCCTAACCCTATCCATACCCCCTAACCCTAACCCAATCCTAAACCTAACCTCAACCCCTAAACCTAACTCTGTCCAACCCTAACACTACCACTACCTCTATGACTAACCCTAACCCTAACCCCTATCACTAAACCCCACCCCAACCCTAAGCCTAACCCCAAACTCCTAACCCTAACCTCAACTATAATCCAAACCTAACCCCTAACCCCCCAACCCCAACCCCAACCCCAACCACAAGCACAACCCTAACCCTAAACATACCCTAACACCAACCTAACCCCAACCCTAACCCTAACCTTACCATAACCTTAACCCTCAACCCCAACCATAAACCTAACCCTAACCCTAACCCTATCCCTATCCCCTAAACCCAACACTAACCCTAACCCTGAACCCTAACCCCAAACCTAACCCCAACCCCAACACTAACACTAACCCGAACCCTAACCCTAACTCACAAACCTAACCCTAACCCTAAACCCTAATCCTAAACCTAACCCCAACCCTAACCCCAACCATAACCCCAACACCAACCCGAACCCCAACCCTAACTCACAAACCCAACCCCAACCCCAAATCCCAACCCCAAACCCAACCCCAGGCTAGCCCTAGCCCTACCCCAAGCACTAGCCATAGGCCTAAGCCTTTCCTTAGGCCTAACCCTACTCCTACCCTTAACCCTAACTCTAAACCCCAAACCCTAACCCCAAGACGAACCCCAAACTTAACCCAAACCCTAACCCCAACCCCAACACTAACCCCAACCGTACCATAACCATAACCCTAACCCTAACCCTATTCCAACCCTAACCCTAAACCAAAACCACTTCTAACCCTAACCCTAATCGTATCCCAACCCCAACCCTAACCCTTATCCTATCCCTAACTCCAAACAAAATCTTAAACCGAAACCTAAGCTAACCCTAAACCTAACCCCAACCCCAAATCTAACCCCAACTTTAACCCTAACCCTAACACTAACCCTAACCCTAACCCTAAACCCTAAACCTAACCCCTAACCCTAACTCTCACCCTAATCCTAACCCCAAACCTAACCCCAAACCTAAACCCTAACCCCAACCCTAAAACTAATCCCAACCCTCACCTAACCCCAATACTAACCCTAAATTATAACCCTATCACTAACCTTAACCCAATCCTAACCCTAACCCTAACTCCAACCCATACCCCACACATACCCCTGACCCTAACCCCCAAACCCAACCCCAACCCCAGCCCCTAATCCCAACACTAACCCCAAACCCAACACCAAACCCTAACCCCAACCCTATCCCTAACCCAACCCTAAACCTAATACCCCAACCCTAACCCTTACTTTATTCTTACGCTAACTCTAAACCCAAACCTTTCTACACTCAACCTAACAGTAACGCTAACCCCAACCCTAACACCAAACCCAACCCTAACCCTAACTATAACCCCAAACCCCAACCCCAACCATAACCCTAATCCCTAACCCCTAAACCAACCATAGCCAGAACCCCAGCCCCAGCCCCCGCCCCAGGACCAGCCCCAGCCCATTCCCAACCCCAGCCCCAACCCCAACCCCACACTAACCCAAACCCCACACCCAACCCCAACCCAAGCCCAAGCCCCAGCCCCAGCCCCAGCCCCAACCCCCAACCCCCACCCCAAGCCTAAACACTAAACCCCAAACCCAACCCAAACCTATCCCTAACCCTAACACTAAATAAAACATCAACCCTTACCAACACCTACCCTTAACCCTAACCCAACCCTAACCCTAACCTTATCCCTTACCCTAACTCTATCACTAATCCCTAAACTCTAACACTAACACTAACCCTAACCCCAAACACTAACCCTAACCCTAATCCTTAAACAACCCTAAACTAACCATAACCCTAACCCCCAATCCATTCCCCTACCCATACCCATACAGCGAACCCCAACCCGAAACCCTAAGCTAACCCCTAACCCCAACCATAACCCCTACCCCTAACACAAACCTTAACACTAACCCTAAAATCTAACCCTAACACTAACCCTAACACTAACCATAAACCCTAACCCTAAACCTAAACCTAACTGTAACCCCTAACCCTAACCTTACCCCTAAACCAAACCCTATCCCTAACTCTAACCCTAACCCCAACCGTAACCCTAATCCTATCCCTAACCCTAACCCTAACACTATCTCGTCCAAACCCAACCCCAAATCTGCCCCTACCACTAACCCTATCCCTACCCCTAACCCTAACCAAACCCAACCCTAACCCTAACTACAACACTTAACCTCACCTCTAATCTTAAACCTAACCCTAAACTTAAACATCTTCTTTTCCTAACCCTAACAGTAATGCTAATCCTAATCCTTTCCCTAACACCAAACCCAACCCTAAACCTAAACCCAACCTCAACCCTAACCCTAACCCTAACACTAACACTAAATATGACCCTAACCCTAACACTAAACCCCAACCATAACCCTAATACTAAACCCCAACCCACTAACCCTAACACTAACCCTAACCCCAACCCCAACCTAACAATAATGTAACCCCAAACCCTAACCCCAACCCTAACCCTAACCCCAACCCACCCCTAAACCTAAACCTAACTCCAACCCATACCCCCACACCAACCCCTAACCCCTAACCCTAACACTAACCCTATCCATAAACCCTAATGCCTAACCCTGACCCTAACCCTAAACCCTAACCCTAACCATAACCCTAACCCCAAACCTAAGTCTAACCCTAACCCCAACCGTAACCCCAACCCTATCCCTAACACTAACCCTAACCCTAACTTGTCTAACCCTACCCCTACACGTAACCCTATCCCTACCCCTAACCCTACCCAACCCTAACCCCAAATCATCTAACCATAACACTAAACCTACGCCTAACCCGAAACCTACCTCTGATCCTAACACTAACCCTAACCCCTAACCCTAACACTAAACCCTAATACCTAACCCCTGGCCCTAATCCTAAACACTAACCCTAACCTTAACTATAACCAAACCTATCCCTAAACCTAACTCCCTAACGCCTAATGTTAACCCTAACCCCAACCCCAACCCCAACCCTAATCTTAACCATACCCCAACCCTAACCTAACCATAAACCTAAGCCTATTCTAACCCTAACCCTAAACCTAAAACTCTTCTAACCCCAACCCCAACAGTAACGCTAATCATAATCCTATCTCTAACCCCAACTCCAACCCCAAACCCAAACCCACACTAAGCCTAAACCTAAACCCCAACCGTAAACCCAACCCCAATCCTAACACTAACACTAACCCCACCGTAACCCCAACTCTAAAACCCAACCCCAACCCTATCCCCAAACCCCAACCCTAACCCCACACCTAGTCCAGCCCCAGGCCCAGCCCCACCACTAGCCCCAGGCCTCACCCTATCCTTAGGTCTAACCCCACCCCTACCCTTAAGCCTAACCCCAAACCCCAAACTCTAACCCCAAAACTAACCCTAACCCCAACCCAATCCTAACCCAAAACCCAACCCTAACTGCAACACATACACCTACCCTACCCCCTACCCCTACCCCTACCCCTACCCCCTAACCCCTAACCCTAACAATACCCTAACCCCTAACCCTAACGCTAACCCTAACGCTAACCCCTAACACTAACCCTAACCCTAACACTAACCCTAAACCTAATCCTAACCCTAACCCTAACCCCATCCATAACACTAACCCTAACACTAACACAAACCCTATCCCTAACCGTAACCCTAAACCCTAACCCTAACACTAACCCTAACTCTAAAACCCAACCCCAACCCTAACCCTAAACCCTAACCCCTCCTAACCCCAACCGTAGCCTTGCCCCAGCCATAGCCCCAGCACTAGTCCCAGGCCTAACCCCATCCTCAGACCCAAACCCACCCCTACCCTTAACCCCAACCCCAAACCCCAAACCCCAACCCCAAATCTAACCCCTAACCCTAACCTTAACCCAACCCCAACTCAAACCCTAATCCTAATTCCAACCTCACCGCTACCCTTATCCCTACCCCTAACCCTAACCAAATCCTAACACTAACCCTAACCCTAACCCTAACCCTAAACCCAAACCTAATCCTAACTCCAACCCCAACCCTAACCCTAACGATACCCCAACTGAAACCTAACCCCTAACCCTAACCCTATTCTAAACATAAGCCCAAACCTAAACATCTTCTAACTTAACCCTACCAGTAACGTTAACCCTAATCCTATCCCTAACCCCAACGCCAACCTTAAACCCAAACCTACCTTAAACGTAAACCTAACCCTAACCATAAACCTAACCACAACCCAAACACTAACCATAACCCTAACTCTAAAACCTAACCCAAACCCTAACCCTAACTCTAAAATCTAACCCTAACGTAACCCTAAACCCTACCCCTACCCTTAACATTAACCCTAAACGATAAACCCTAATCCTAAAACTAACTCCTAACCGTAACCCAACCCTAACCCTAACCCTAACCCTAACCCCAACCCATACACCTACCCTTACCCAAACCCCTACCCCTAACCCTAACCAAACCCTAACCCTAACCCCTAACTCTAACCCTAACTTTATCCCTAAACTCTAAAACCCAAAACTAACCCCTGACACTAACCCCCAAACACTAACCCCAACCCTAACCCTATTCCAACCCTAACCCTAACCTAACCTTAATCCTAATCAAAACCCCTAACCCTACCCTTAACCCTAACCCTAACCCTATCCCTAAACCCCAAACCCTAAACCCTAACCTAACCCTAATATTAACAACTAACCCCTATCCTAACCCTAACCGTAACCCTAAACCCTAACCCCAACACTAACCCTAAACCCTAATCGTAACCCTAACCCCAACCACTAATCCTACCCTAACCCATAACCCCAACCCTAACCCCAACCCTAACTCTTCTAAACCTAACCCTAAGCCTCAACCCCTAACCCTAACCTAACCCCAACCCATACCTTACCCTTTCTCTACCCATACCCCTAACCGTAACACAACCCTAAGCCTAACCCCAAACCCTATCGCTAACCCTTACCCCCACCCTAACACAAACCCTAACCCTAACACTAACACTAACCCTAACCCTAAACCCTAACCCTAACCCTAATACTAACCCTAACCCTAACCCAAACCCCAAACCCTAACCCTAACCTTAACCCCTAACTTTAACCCCTAACCCCTAACCTTAGCCCTAGTCGTAACTCTAACCCCAACCCTAACTTTAACCCCAACACCTATCCTAAGCCTAAACCATTTCCTTACCCCAACCCTAACCCCAAACCCCAACCCCAACCCCTAATCCCTAACCCCTAACCCTGTTCCTAACCATAACCCTAACGCCTAACCCTATCCCTACCCCTAACCCTAACCCCAACCATAAGACTAAACACTAATCCTAACCCCATAACTTGCTCCTAGCCCTATCCATAGCCCCTAGCACTAACCTTAGTCCTAACCCTATCCCTAGCCCCAACCATGACCCTAACAATAACCCTAACCCCTAACCCTAACCCGAACCCCAACACCTAACCATAACCCTAACCCCAACACTAAACCCTGACCCTAACCCCAACCCTAACCCAACCCCAACCCCAACACTATATCTAGTCCCAGACCCAACCCCAGCCCCAGTCTTAACCCCTAGCCCCAGCCCTTGCCCCAGACCTAGCACTAGCCTTAACTCTAACCCCAACCCCAACCCCAACACTAACAAACCTAACCCTAACCCTAACCCCAACCACAACACCTGAACCTACCCCTAACCTTAAGCCTAACCCTAAACCAAACACTAACCTTATCCCTAAACCCTAAAACCTAACCCCAACCCTAACCAAAAACACTAACCATAACCCTCAACCAACAGTAACCTTAACCCTAACCTTAACACTAACCCCAACCCATACCCTTACCCCTACCCCTACACCTAACCCTATCCCTAACACTAATCCTAACCCCTAACCCTAAGCCTCACCCCTAACTATAACCCTAACCCTAAAAGTAAACCCTATCACTAACCCCAACCCTAAAACTAGCTCTACCCATAACCCCAACCGTAACCCTAACCCTAAACCCACCAGTACCCCAACACTAGCCCCCAGCCATAGCCCCAGCCCCAGCACTAGCCCCAGCCCCAACCCTATCCCTAGCCCTACCTTAACCCTAACCCCAACTATAATCCCTAAACCCTAACCCCTAACCCTAACCCTATCCCTAACCCAAACCTAACCCCTAACCCCAAAGCATAAACCCACCTCTACCCCTACCCCCAACATTAACCCCTAACCCTAACCCTAACCTTAACCCTAATCCCTAAACCCCAACACTAACCCAAAACTAACCCTAACCCGAAACCCAACCCCAAACCTTAACCCTAACACTAACCTAACACTAACCCCAAATCCTAAACACTAACCCTAACCCTAATACCCCAAACCTAACCCTAACCCTATTTTAACCCTAACCTTAAACCTAAACCTCTTATAACCCCAAACCTAACAGTAACGCTAATCCTAATACTAAACCTAACTCCAACCCCAAACCCAAACCTAAACCTACCCTAACCCTATCCCTAACCCTAACCCTAAACTTAAACCCCAACCCCAAACCCCAGCACTAGCCCCAGCCTTAAAAGTATCCCTAACACCAAACCTAACCCTAACTCTAGCCCTAACAGTAAACACCAACCCCAACCCCAACCCCAAACCCAACCCTAATCCTAACCCCAACCCTAAACCCTAACCCCAACCCCAAACGTAGCCCCAGCAATACACCCAGACCTAGCACAGCCCCAGCCCTACCCCACGCCCAGCCCTAACCCCAATCCCAAACCCCAACCCCAACCCCAAATCCCAAACCCCAACCCCAACCCCAATATCCCAACCCCAACCCCAACCCTATTCTAACCCCAACCCCAAACCCAAACCTCTTCTAACCCCAACCCCAACAGTAACGGTAACCCTAACCCTAACCTTAACCCTAGCTCTAGACCCAGCCCTGTACCCAGAACTAACCCTATCCCTTACCCCAACCCCAACCCCAACCCTGCCCCTAAACCCCAACCATAACCCTAACACAACCGTAAGCCTAACCCAAACCCACACATATCTTAAACCCTACCCCTACCCCTATCCCTAACCACAATCTAACCCCTAACCACCCCCCCTAACCCTAACTCAAACCCTAACCCCAACCTCAAACCCCAACCCTAACCCTAATGCTAAACCCCAACCCTAACCCTAACCCTAAAACCAACTCGTCAACCCCTAACCCTAACCCTACCCCTAACTCCTATAACCCTAACCCTAACCCCTAACCCTGCCCCTAAGCAGACCCCTACCCCTAACCCGAACCTTATTCCTAAACCCCAAACCATAACCCTAACCCTAAACCTAACACTAAACACTAACCCTTACCTTAATCCCAACCCAACCCTAACACTAACTGTAACCTTAACACTAACCACAACCCCTAAATCTAACCCCAACCCTAGTCCTAACAATATTCTAACCCTAACCCCAAACCCAACCCACTTCTAACACTAAACCTAATAGTAACACTAACCCCAACCCCAAAACTAACCCAAACGCCAACCCTACCCTAACCCTACCCTAACCCTAACACTAACCCCAAACCCCAACCATAACCCCAATCTAAAACCCCAACACTAATCCTAACTTTAGCCGGAGCCCCAGCCCCAGCCCCAGCAGTAGCCCTATCCCCAAAACTAACCCCAGCCCCAAACCCAACCCCTAACCCTAATCCTATCCAAAACCCTAAACCCGAACCCTACCCTAACCCTAACCCCAACCCTAGCCCTAGTCCTAACCCTAACCCTAATCCTAAATTTAACCCGAACATCTATCCTAAGCCCAAACACTTTCCCTAACCCAAACCCTAAGCCTAACACCAAACACTAACGCTAACCGTAACCCCAACCCTACCCTAACCCTAACCCCAACCATAGACCAAGTCCCAACTCTATTCCTAATCCTAACTTTAACCCCAACACCTAGTCTAAGCCTCAAACCCTTTGCCCAACCCTAACCCTAAACCCCAAAACCCTAACCCTATCCCTAACCCTAACACTAAACACTAACCCTCACGGTAACCCTAACCCTACCTTAACCCTAATCCTAGTCGTAACTCTAACCCTAACGCTAACTTTAACCCTAACACCTATCCAAAGCCTAAACACTTTCCCCTAACCCTAACCCTAAACCCCTAACCCTAACCCTAACTGTAATCCCTAACCCTAACCCCTAACCCTAACCCCTATCCCTATCCCTACCCTAAACTCTAACCCTAACCATAACACTAAACACTAACCCTATCCCTATCCCTAGCCCCTATCCTCAGCCCTAGCCCTAGTCCTAACCCTATCCCTAGCCCAAGCATAACCCCAACATTAACCCTAAACCCTAACCCTAACCCTAACCCCTAACCATAACTCTAACCCTACCCTATACCTTAACCCTAACTCTAACTCTAACCCTGAACCCTAAACCGTAATGATAACCCTATGCCTAATCCCAACCCTAACCCTAACCCAAACCCTAACCCTAACCCTAAACACAACCCCTAATCCTATCCCTCCCCTTAAACCTAACCCTAACCCCAACCCTTACCATATCCCTAAACCCTAAACCCTTACCCCAACACTAAACACTAACCCTAACACTAACCCCAACCAAACCCTAACCCCAACCATAACCCCAACACTAACCACAACCCCTAACCCCATGCCTTCCTCTACCCCTAACCCTAACCCTAGCCTTAGCCCAAGCCCCAGCCCCTAACAATATCCCTAGCCCCAGCCCCAAACCCAGCCCCAGCCCCAGCCCCAACCCCAACCCCAACCCAACCCCAACTCCTAACCCTAACCCCAACACTAAACCCTGAACACTAAACCCAACACTTACCCTAAACTCTAACCCTAACAAACACTTACCATAAACTCTAACCCTAACAAACCCTGTCCCAACCCAAACACTAACCCTAACCCTAACCACAACCCCTAAACCTATCCCTAACCTTAAGCCTAACCCTAAACCAAACACTAACCCTATCCCCAAACCCTAGACCCTAACCCCAACCCTAACCAAAAACACTAACCATAAACCCCTACCAACAGTAACCTTAACCCTAACCTCAACACTAACCCCAACCCATACCCCTACCCCCACACCTACACCTAACCCTATCCCTAACCCTAACCCCAACCCCAGCCCTAGTCCTAACCCTAACCCTAATCCTAACTTTAACCCTAACACCTATCCTAAGCCCAAACCCTTTCCCTAACCCCAACCTTAACCCAACCCCAACCCTAACCCCAACACTAAACCTAGTCCCAGACCTATCCCTAGCCCTAGTCTAAAACCCACCCCCAGACCCCAGCCCCAACCCTAGCACTATCAATTACCCTAACCCTAAACCCTAAACCTAACAGTTATCCCTAACCTTAACCGTAACCCCAACCGTAACCCTAACCCCAACCATAACACTTGCCCCAACTCGTTTAACCCTAACCCCTAACCCCAAACCTACCACTACCCCTAACACTAACCCATCCCTAACTCTAACCCACACCAAACCACAACCCCTAAACCTACCGCTAACCCTAACTCTAACCCTAACCTTAACCCTATCCCTAAGCCCCAAACCATAACCCTAACCCTAACCCCTAACACTAAACACGAACCCCAGCCCCAACCCCAACCCAAACCTAACCCCAACTCTAACCTTAACACTAACTACAACCCCCACACCTACCCCTAACCCCAGCCCCAAACTTAACAACAACCCTAGCCCCAGCCCCAACCCCCAGCCCCAGTCCCACTCCCAGACCCAGCCCCAGCCCCAAACCCAGCCCCTACCCCTACCCCCAACCATAACCATAACCCCAAATCCCAACCCGCACCCCCAACACTAGCCCCAGACGTAGTCCCAGCCCCCAGCACTAGCCCCAGCCCCAGCCCTACCTTAAACTTAACCCCAACCCCAACCCCACTTCTAAACCCCAACACTAACCCTAACCCTATCCCTTACCCAAGCCTAACCCTAACCCCAAACCATAACCCCATCTCTTCCCCTACCCATAACCCTAACCCTGACCCCAACGCTAACCCTAACCCAACCCTAACCCCAAATATAACCCCAAACCCTAACCCTAATACTAACCTAAAACTAATCCCAAATCCCAAACACTAACTGTAACCCCAATACCCCAAACCTAACCCTAACCCTTTTCTAACCCAACCCCAAACCTAAACCTCTTATAACCCTAAACCTAACAGTAACACTAACCCCAAAAATAAACCCAACCCCAACACCAAACCTAACCCTAAACCTACCCTAACTGTAACCCCAACCTTAAACCCCAACCCCAACCCCAGCACTAGCCCAAGCCCCAATATTATCCCTAGCCCCAAACCTAACCCTATCCTAACCTTAACCCTAACCCTAACCCTAACCCCACCCTAAACTTAACCCTAACCCTAACCCTAACCTAACCCTAACAGTAAACCTAACCCCAACCCTAATCCTAACCTTAGCCCCAACCCTAACCCCTAACCCCAACCCAACCCCAACCTAACCCCTAACCCTAACCCTAAACCCCAACCCTAACCCTAACCCTAACCCTAATCCCAACCCCAACCCCAACCCCTAACCCCAACACTAACACTAACCCCAACCCCAAATCTAACACCAACCTTAACCCCAACCCCAACCCCAACCCCAACCTGTAAAGTTAAACCCAACCCCAAAGCCTAACGCCAACACTAACCCCAACCATAAACCCTACACCCCAACAATAACCCCACCATAACCCTACCCTAACCCTAAATCCTAAACCTAATCTTAACCCTAACCCTAAACCCTAACCCCAACACTACCCTTAACCCCAAACTCTCCACACCCTAACCCTAACCCTAATCCAACCATAACCTTAACCCTTAACACTAACCAGAAATCCTAACCCTACCTCTACCCATACCCCTAACCCTAACCCCAAACTTAACCCCTAACCTTAGCCCCAGCACTATCCCTAGCTCTAACCCTATCCCTAGCCCTAATCCTAACCCTAACACTAACCATAAAGCCCAAACCCTAACCTTAACCCTGACCCTAAACCAACCCTAACCCTAACTCAAACCATAACCCCTAGCCATACCGCTTTTCCGTCCCCTACACTTACCCCTACACATAACCCTAACCCGTAACCCTAACCCTAACCCCAGCCCTAAACATAACCCCCAACCCTAAGCCTAAACCCCAAAACATAACACTAACGCTAACCCTAACCCTGACCCTAACCCCAAATCCTAAATGTAAACCCAACCTAACCCTAACACTAACCCTAACCCTAACCTTAGCACTAGCCGTAGCCCCAGCCCAACCAATAGCCCTTACCCTATCCCTAGCCCCAGCCCCAACCCTATCTCTAACCCTAACCCTAACACTACACCCCAACCTTACCCCTACCGCTACCCTACCCGTAACCCTAACCCTAACACAACCCCAACCCTAACCATAGCCTTAACCCTATCCCTAAACCCTAAACCCTAACCCTAACCCTAACTCTAAACACTAACCCCAACACTAATGCTAACACAACCCTAACCCTAAAGCTAACAGTAACCGTAACCACCAATACTAATGCTAACCCAAATCCTAACCCTTACATTAACCCTAACCCTAAACCGTAAACTCTACCCCTAACACTAACCCTAAACAAACCCTAACCCTAACCCCAATGCTATCCCTAAACCCTTATCCCAAACCTAACCCTAATCCTAAACACTAACCTTAACCCTAATGCTAACACAAACCTACCCCTACCCCACCCTAACACTAACCACAACACTTAACCCTAACCCTAAACCCCAACCCTAACTATAACCCTAGCCCTAGCCCAAGCCTTAGCACTAACCCCAGCCCTAGCCCAAACCCCAACACTAAACACCAAATCCTAACCCTAACCCTAAACCTAACCCAACCCTAACCCTATATCCTAAACCCCAACCCTAACTTTAATACCCCAAACCTAACCCTAACCCTGACCCTAACACCAAACCCTAACCCTAACCCTAACCCTAACCGAAACTTCTTCTAACCCTAATAGTAACGATAAATCTAACCCCAACCCCAACTACAACCCTAACCTGAACCCTAAACCCTAATCCTAACCCCAACCTAACATTAACCCTAAATTCTAAACCCTAACGGTAACCTTAATACCATAACCCCAACCCTAACCCTATTCTAACCCCAACCCCAAACCTAAACCTCTCCTAACCCTAACCGAAGTGTAACGTTAACCCTAACCCTAACCCTAACCCCAACCCCACCACAAACCTAACCCTACCCTAACCCCAAATCTAACCCCAAACCCAAACCTAACCCCCAACCCTAACCATACCACTAACACTAACACTAAACCTAACCCCAACCATAAACCCTAACCCTAAACCTAACGCTCACCCTAACCCCTAATGCTAACCCTAACCCTAAACCCTAATCCTATCCCTAACCCTAAACTCTACACCCTAACCGTAAACCCAACCCTAACCCTAACCGTAAACCCTAACCCTAACACTAACCCTAACCCTAACCAAAACCCCTAACCCTACCCCCAAACGTAACCCCCAATCCCAACCTCAACCCTAAATCTAACCCCTAACCCTAACCCTAACCTAAACCTAACCCTAACCACAATCCCTAAACTTAATCCTAACCACAACACCAACCCTAACCCCTAACCCTAACCCTAACCCTAACCGTAACCCCAACCCCTGATCCTAACCCCTAACCCCAACCCCAACCCCAACTCTAACACTAACCCTAACCCTAACCCCAACCCCAACACTTAACCTAACCCTAATGCGAACCACAACCCTAAACCTAACCTTAACCCCAACCGTAAGCCCAACACCTAATGCTAACCCTAACCCTAAACACGAACCTCAACCCTAACCCCAACCCAAACCCCAAACTCCACACCCCAACCGTAACCCTAACCCCAATCTAAACCTAACCCTAAAAACAAGCCCCAAACCTACCCCTATCCCTAACCCCAACCGTAAACCCAAACCTAACTCTAACCCTAACCCCCAACCCCAACCCTAACCCTAACCCTACCCTACCTCTAAACTTAACCCTAACCCCAACCCCAACCCCAAACCCAAACCCAACCCAACCCCAACCCTAACCCTAACTCCCAACACTAAACCTAACTGTAACGTTTACCCTAAACCCTAACCCTAACGCTAATCCTAAACCCCAACCGTAACACTAACCCTAACCCTGACCGTAAACCCCAAACCTAACTCTAACCATAACCCCAACCGCTAACCCTATCCCTCACCCTAACCAAAACTCCTAACCCTAATCCTAACCATAACCATAAACCAAACCCTAACCTTAAACCCAAACCTAACCCTAAACCAAACCCTAACCCTGACCCTAACCCCAGCCAAAACCCAACCCTAACCTTAACCCTAACCCCAAACCTAACCCTAACCCCAACCCCAACCCTACCCCCAACCCAAATTCCAACCCTAACCCTAACCCCAATCCTAACCCTAAACCTAACCCTAACCCCAACCCTAACCCTAACCTCAAACCCAACCAAACCCAACCACAATACCAACCATAAACCCAACCCCAATCCCAACCCTAACCCCAAACCCAACCCTATCCCCCAACCCCAACCCTAAACCTAACCCCTAACCCCCAACCCTAAACCCAACCCCTAACCCTAAACCTCTTCTACCCAAAACCTAAGAGAAACGCTAACCCCAACCCTAACCCTAACCCCAACTCTAACCCTAACCCTAACCCTAACCCCTAACCCCAACCGTAACACCTACCCGAACCGTAACCCCAACCCCTAATCCTAATCACTAACCCTAACACTAACACCAACCCTAACCCTAACCCCTAGCCCCAACCCTAACCCTAACACTAACCTGACCCCAAATCTAACCCTAACCCCAAACCCAACCCTAACCCCAACCACAATCCCAACCCTAACCCCAATCCCAACCCCAAACTTAACCCCAACCCCAACCCTAACCCCAACCTAAAACATAACCCTGACCTAACACTATCCCTAACCCCTAACCGTAACACTAATCCTAACCACTAACCCTAACCCTAACACTAACCATAACCCCTAACCCCTAAACCTAACGCTAACGCTAACCCTAACGCTATCCCTAACCCTAAACCCTGACCCTGACACTGACCCTAACCCTAACCCTAACCCTAACCCTAAACCCTAATCCTAACCCTAACCCTAATCCTAAATCCTAACCCCAACCCTAACCCCAGCCCTAAACCCCAGCCTAAACTTAACCCTAACCCTAACCGCTAACCCTATCCCTAACCCTAACCAAAACCCCTGACCCTAACCCTAACACTAAACCAAACCCTTACCCTAACCCTAACCCTAACCCTAACACTAACCCAACCCCAACCCTAACACTAACCCCATCCCCAACCTTAGCTCTAACCCCAAACCCAAACCTAACCCCAACCCCAAACGTAACCAGAACCACAATCCCAACCCCAAACCCAACCCCAATAACAACCCTAACCCCAACCCCAACCCCTAACCCCAACCGAAACCCTAACCCCAACCGAAACCCTAACCCCAACCCCACCCCAACCCTAACCCTAACCCCAAACCTAAACCCTAACCCCTAACCCCAACCCCCAACCCCAACCCTAACCCTAATCCCTAACCCTAACCCCTAACCCCAACACTAACACTAACCCTAACCCCTAACCCTAAGCCTAACCCCTAATCTTAACGCTAACCCAATGCTAACGCTAACCCTAATGCTAAACCTGACCCTAAATCCTGACCCTGATCCTGACCCCAACCCCAACCCTAACCCCAACCCTTATCCTAACCCCAAAACCCTAACCCCCAACCCTAACGCTAACGCTAAACCTTAACCCTATCCATAACCCTAACCTTAACCCTAAGCCTAACCCTTACCCCCTAATCCTAACCCTAAAACCTACCCTAACGAAAACCCCTAACTCTAACCCTAACCGTAACCAAACCCTAACCCTAACACTAACTTCATCCCATTCCCTTACCCGTTCCCCTACCCCTAACCGATAACTCTAACACTAACCCTAACCATAACCCCTAACACTAACCATAATCCTATACCATACCCTAACCCAAAAGTCTAACCCTAACCCTAAACCTAACCCCAACGCCAACACTACCCTAAACCTACTCTAACCCTAGCCAAGGCCTAACTCTAACCCTAGCCCTAACTTTAACCTTAACACATATCCTAAGCCTAAACTCTTTCCCCTAACCCTAACCCTAAACCATAACCCTAACCCTAACCCCCTAATCCCTAACCCTAACCTTAAACCTAACACTAAACCTAACCCTAAACCCAACACTAACCTAACCCCAACCATAACCCTAACCCTAACCCTAACCTAAACCTAACCCCAACCCCTAACGCAAACCCTAAAGCTAACGCAAATCCTAATGCTAACCCTAACCCTAAACCCTGACCCTGATCCTGAACCTAACCCTAACCCTAAACCTAACACTAACCCTAACCGTAAAGACAACCCTAAACCCAAACCCTAACCCTTACTACCCTAACCCTAATCCTAAACCCTAACCCTAACCCTAAGCCCTAACCCTAACCCCAACCCAAAACCCTAACCCTAACCCTAACCCTAACCCTAACCCCAACCCTAACCCTAATCCTAACCCTAACACCTAATCCTAACTCAAATCTAACATCTAACCCCAACCCCAAACCTTATCCCTAACCCTAACCCCAAACATTTCCCCAACTAAAACCCCTTACCCTAACCCTAACTCGTCTAAACCCAACCCTAACCCTATTTCTATCCCTACCCCTAACCCTACTGTAACCTTATCCCTAACCATAACCAGAACCCCTAATCCTACCTGCACCACTACCCCTACCCATAACCATAACCCTATCCCTAAACCCTAAACCATAAACCTAAACCTAACCCTAACACTAAACACTAACCCTTACCTTAACCCCAACCCAACCCTTAAACTAACCCTAACCCTAACACTAACCACAACCCTTCAACCTACCCCTAACCCCTAGCCCTAACCCTATTCTAACCATAACCCCAAACCTAACCCACTATAACAATAAACATAATAGAAACGCTAACCCTAACCCCTAAACCTAACCCCAACGCCAACCCTAACCTAAAACTACCCTAACCCTAGCCCCAGGCCTAACTCTAACCCTAACCCTAACTTTAACCTTAACACATATCCTAAGCCTAAACTCTTTCCCTAACCCCTGAACCCTAACCCTAACCCTAACTCTAACCCTAATCCTAAACCCTAACCCTAACCTTAACCCCAACCCTAAGCCCCAACCCTAACCCTAAACCTAACCCTAAACCCTAACCTTAACCCTAACCATATCCCTAAACCTAACCCCTAATCCTAACCCCAACACCTAATCCTAATCCTAACCCTAACTTCTAACCCTAACCCCAACAATTACCCCTAACTCTAACACTAAACACTAACCCCTACGTTCACCCTATCCCAATCCTAAAATTAACCCAAACCCTACACTAACCACAACACTTAAACCTACCCCTAACCCTAGCCCTAACGCTATTCTTACCATAACCCTAAACCTAACCCTCTATAACAATAAACCTAATAATAATGCTAACCTTAAACCTAAACCCAACCCTAAACCCTAACACTAACCCCTAAACCCAACCCCTAACCCTAACCCTAACACCAACCGTAACCCCTAACCTAACCCCAACCCGAACCCTATCCCCAACCCCAACCCTAACCTTAACCCCAACCCCAACACTAACCCCTAACCCTAACCCTAAACCCTGACCCTGAACCTGAACCTAACCCCAACCCCCTAACACCTAACACTAACCCCAACCATAATGCTAACCCTAAACCCTAACACTAACCCTAACCCCAAACCTAATCCCAAGCACTAACCCTATCCCTAACCCGATCCCTAACCCTAACCCTAACCCCCTAATATTAACCCTAACACTAAACCTAACCCTAGCCCAAACCCTATCCATAGCTATAACCCCAACACTAATCCTTAACCCTAAAACCCAACACTAACAGTAACCATAACCCTAACCCCTACAATAACCCTAAATCCTAACTCTAACCCTAACCCTGACACTAACCCCCAACACTAACCCTAAACCCAACCCTAACCCTAACACCTACCCCAATCCTAACCCTAACCCTAATCCTAAAGCTAACCCTAACCTTAAACCTAACCCCAACCCCAACCCTAAACCCAACCCCAACCGTAACCCCACACCAACCCTAACCCTAACATAACCCTAACACTAACCCTAACCCCTAACCCTAAACCCAACGCTAACCCTAAATCCTAACGCTAACCCTAACCCTAAACCTAACTCCCAACACTAACCCTAACGATAAACCCAACCCTAAACCGTGACCCCAACTCTGACCCTGACTCTGACCCTAACCCTAACCCTAACACCAACCCTAACCCTAACCCTAACCCAAACTCTAAACCCTAACACAAACCCTAACGCTAAACACTAACCCTAACCCTAATCCTTACACAACAATAAAACTAACCGTAACCCTAACCCCAACCCATTCCCTACACCTACCCCTACCCCGAACCCTAACCATAACCGTAACCCCTAACAAAGACTAACCCTAACGCTAACCCTAACCCATAACCGTAACCCTAACCCTAACCCTAACCCTAAACCTAAAGCCTAACCCCAACCCTAACTCCTAAATCTAACACTAACCCTAACCCTAACACCAACTCTAACCCTAACCCTATCCCCAACCCCAACCCCAACCCCAATCCCAACCATAACCCCAACCCCACCCTAACCCCAACCTCATCCCTAACCATAAACCCAACCCTAACCCTAACACTAACCCCTAACCCCTAAACCCAACGCAAGCACTAACACTAACGCTAACCCTAACCCTAAAACCCTACCCCCTGACCCTGACCCTAACCCTATACCTAACCCTATCACTAACACTAACCGTAACGCTAACCCTACACCCTAACCCTAACCCTAACCCTAATCCTAAACCCTAACCCTAACCCTAAACCTAAACCCTAAACCCAACCCTTACCCTAAACCAAACCATAACCCTAACCCTAAACCTAAACCAAACCCCTAAACCTAACCCTAACCCCAACCCCAACCAAAATCCTAACCCCAACCCTAACCCTAACCCTAATCCCAACCCTAACCCTAACCCCAACCCCAACCCCAACCAAAACCACAATCCCAACCCTAAACCCAACCGCAATCCCAACCTTAACCAACCCCTAACCCCAACCCAAACCCCAACCCCAACCCCTAACCCTAACCCTAACCCCAACCCCTAACCCCCAACCCTAACCCTAACACCAACCCTAACCCTAACCCCTAACCCCAACCCTAACCCTAACCCAGCCTAACCCTAACCTCCAGCTCTAACCCCAACCCTAACGCATGAACCTAAACTCCTAACCCCAAACCCCAACCCCAACCCTAACCCCAACCCCAACCCTAACCCCAACCCCTAACCCCAACCCTAACCCCTAACCCTAAACCTAACACTAAACCCTAACACTAACCCTAACCCCAAACCTAACGCAAACACTAACACTAACCCTAACCCTAACCCAAACCTACCCTAACCCCTAACCCTAACCCTAACCCTAAACCTAACTCTAACACTAACACTTCAACCATAACCCTAACCCTACACTAACCTAACTCGTAACCACAACCCTAAACCCTAACCCTAACCCCAACCCTAACCCCAACTACCCTAACCCCAACCCCAACCCTAACCCTAACCCCAAACCCAACCTCAACCCTAACCCTAACCCCCAACCCCAACCAAAACCTAACCCCAACGCTAACCCTAACCCTAACCCTAGCCCTAGCCCTCAACCCCAACGCTAAGCCACCCTAAATCCTAACGGTGCTAACCCAAACCTAAACCCAACCCAACACTAACCCTAAGAGCACCCCAGTTGGCCCCAAACCTGGTGACCTCAACTTCTGACCTCACTTCTGATTCTTCCTGACTCCTAACCCTCACCTCCTAACCCCCTAACCCTAACCTCAACCCCAACCCCAAACCTCTACACCCTAACGCTACCCCCAACGCCTAACCCACTAACCCTTACCGTTGATTAATCCCACCCATAGCCTAACCTGGCCAACCTACCCCTAACCCTAGCCCCTAGCCCGGCCTCGCCTGCCCAACCCAAGGCCTAGCCTAGCCTAGCCTAGCCAACCCTAGCCTAACCCTAACCCTACCTACACCAGCCCTAACCTAACCTAACTCTCACCCTAACCTCTGTAGCCTGCCTAGCCTAGCCCTAACCCTAACCTAAACATATTATAACTTCTTCAACACTAACCTAGCCTCTAGCCCTAACTTGCTAACTCTAACCTAAACTGCCTACTACTAACCCCTAACCTAGCCTGGCCTAGCTTGCATGCCCTAACCATAAACCTAACACTAACCTAACACTAATACCCCAAACCTAAGCACTAACACTAACGCTACCCTAACCCAAACCTCCCTACCCCCTGACCTGACCTAACTCCTATACCTAACTCTATCCTCAGCCCCTAATCCTGCCCCGCACCACACCTCTAGCCTGAGCCTGGTCCTGGCCCTATCCTGGACATGGCCCTGGCTTCAAGCCTGGCCCTGGCACTGGCGCCAAGCCTAACCTAACCTGACCCAGCTCTAGCCTAACCTAACACTGCCCTCAGCCCTATCTAC
>CAKJTW010000635.1:0-31743 GCA_917880005.1 Nanger dama | reverse complement strand
GCCCTAACACTAAACACTAACCCCAACCCTAACACTAAACACTAACCCTAAACCTAAACTCTAACCCCAACCGCTAACCCTAACCGTAACCCTAACTTGTCTAAACCCTAACCCTAATCCTACCTCTATCCCTACCCCTAACCCAACCGTAACCTTATCCCTAACCTTAACCACAACCCCTAAACCTACCTGCACCACTACCCCTACCCCTACCCATAACCCTATCCCTAAACCATAAACCATAACACTAACCCCTAACCCTAACACTAAACACTAACCCTGACCTTAACCCTAACACAACCCTAACACTAACCCTAACCCTAACATTAACCACAACCCCTAAACCTACCCCTAACCCTAGCCGTAACCCTATTCTAACCATAACCCTTATCTTAACCCTCTATAACAATAAACCTAATAGTAACGCTAACCTTAACACTAAACCTAACCCCAATGTCAACCCTACGCTAAACCTACCCTAACCCTCAGCCCTAGGCCTAACTCCTAACCCTAACCCTAACTTTAACACTAACACATATCCTAAACCTAAACTGTTTCACTAACCCTAACCATAAACACTAACCCTAACCCTAACCCTAATCCCTAACCCTAACCTTAACCCCAACACTATCCCTAACCCTAACCCTAACCCCTAATCCTATCCCTACCCTTAAATCTGTCCCTAGGCATAACACTAAACACTAACCCTAACCCTAGCCCCAGCCGTAGCCCTATCCCTAGCCCTAGCACTAGCCCCAACTATAAACCTTCCCTAGCCCAAAACATAACCCTAGCAGTAACCCTAACCTTAACCCTAAACCTAACCCTAAACCAAACCCTTACCCTAACCGTAACGATAAACCTAAACCCTAACCCTAACCCTAATCCTAAACCCTAACCCTATTCCTAACCTTAACCCTAACCTTAAACCAAACCCTAACCCTAACCCTAACTCCTAACTCTAACCTAACACCAACCCTAACCCTAACCCCAACCCTAACACTAACACCAACCCAAACCCTAACCTTAACCTCAACCCCAATCCCAAACCTAACCCCAACCCCAACCCTAACCTCAATTCCAAACCCAACGCTAACGCTAAGCCTAACCCTAACCCCTAACCTAACCCTAACCCCAACCCTAACCCTAACCCTAACACTAACTCTAACCCATAACCCTAACCCTAAACCTAACCCCTAACACTAACGGTAACCCTAATGCTATCCCTAACACTAAACACTGACCCTGACCCTGACCCTGACCCTAACCCTAACCCCAACCCTAACCCTAACCCCAACCCAACACTAATCCTAACCACTAACCCTAACCCCAACCCTAAACCCTAACCCTAACCCTAACCCTTAACCATAACCCTAACACTAACCCCTAACCCTAAACGTAAAGCCTCAACCCCTACCCTAACCATAACCCTAACCCAACTCTAACCCTAACCCCTAACCCACACATAGCTTTAACCCTACCCCTATCCCTATCCCCAACCATAACCCTAACCCCTAAACCCACACCTAAACCTAAGCCCTAACCCTAACTCAAACCCTAGCCCTAACACTAAACCTAATCCTAACCCTAACACTAAACCCTAACCCTAACCCTAACTTCTAACCCCAACCGCTAACCCTATCCCTAACCCTAACTCATCTAAACCTAACCCTAATCCTACCTCTACCCTTACTCCTAACACAACCATAACCTTATCCCTATCCCAAACCAAAACCCCACACCTACCTGCACCACTACCCCTACCCATAACCATAATCTTATCCCAAACAGTAAACCATAACACTAACCCTAACCCTAACAGTAAACACTATCCCTTACCTAACCCCTAACCCAACCAACCATAACACTAACCCTAACCCTAACTCTAACCACAACCCCTTAAACCTAACCCTAACCCTAGCCCTATCCCACCTCTAACCATAACCCTAAACCTTACCTCATAACAGTAAAACTAATAAACGCTCACTTAACCCTAAACCTAACCTCAACGCCAACCCTAACCTAAACCTACTCCTAACCCTAACTTTTAAACCTAACACATGTCCTAAGCTCAAACTCTTTTCCAACCCTAACTCCTAAACCCCAACCCTAACTACATAACCCTAATCCTAACCTAACCCTAACCCTATCCCTAAACCTCAACCTAAGCCTATCCTCAAACATAACCCTAGAACTCCTAACACCAACCCTAACCCAAACTCCTAACCCCAACTCCTAACCCTAATACTCAAACCAACAGTAAACCTAACCCCAACCTAAACCTCAAACCTAACCCCTAACCCTAACACTAACGCTAACCCTAATGCTAACCCTAACCCTAAACCCTGACCCTGACCCTGACCCTAATCCTAACCCTAAACCGAACACTAACCCTAACCGTAACCCCTAACCGCACAGTAATCCTAAATCCTAAACCTAACCCTAACCCTAAAGCCAACCCTTACCCCAACCCTAACCCTAACCCCAAACCTAACCCTAACCTAACCCTAACACTAACCCTAACCACTAACCCTAACCCTAACCCTAACACTATCCCCTATGCTAACCCAAACCGTAACCCTAACGCTAACACTAACGCTAAATCTAACCCTAAACCCTGATCCTGACTCTGACCCTGACCCTGACCCTGACCGTGACTCTAACCCTAACCCTAACCCTAACACTAACTCTAACCCTAAACCCTAACAGTAACCCTAACCATAACCCTAAAGCTAAACCTAACCCTAAACCTAACACCTAATCCTAACCCTAACCCTAACCCCTAACCCTAACCCTAACCCTTACCCTAACTAAAACCCCTAACCAAAACCCTAACCCTAACCCTAACTCGTCTAAGCCTAACCCTAACCCTACCTCTACCCCTACCCTCACCCAAACATAACCTTATCCCTAACCCTAAACACAACCCCTAAACCTGCCTGCACCACTACCCCTACCCATAACCATAACCCTATCCCTAAACCCTAAACCATAACGCTAACCCTAACCCTAACACTAAACACTAACCCTTATCTTAACCCTAACCCAACCCTAACATTAACCCTAACCCTAACACTAACCACAGCCCCTAAACCTACCCTAACCCTAGTCCTAACCCTATTCTAACCATAACCCTAAACCTAACCCTGTATAACAATAATCCTAATAGTAACGCTAACCTTAATCCTAAACTTAACCCCATCGCCAACCCTACACTAAACCTACCCTAAAACTTGCTCCTAGGCCTAACTCCTAACCCTAAACCTAACTTTAAACCTAACACATATCCTAAGCCTAAACTCTTTCCCTAACCCTAACCCTAAACCCTAACCCTAACCCCTAATCCAAATCCCTAACCCTAACCTTAACCCTAACACTAACCCTAACCCTAACCCTAAACCCTAACGCTATCCCTAACCTTAACTCTAACCCCAACCATAACACTAATCACTAAGTGTAACCCCAGCCATAGCCCCAGCCCTATCCCTAGCCCTAGCACGAGGCCTCAAATCTAAACCTATTCCTAGCCCGAACCATAACACTAACACTAACCCTAAATCTAACCCTAAACCAAACCCTAACCATTACCCTAATTGTAATCAAAACCCTAACCCTATCCCTAACTCTTAAACCAAACCCAAACCTAAGCTTCAACTCCTAACTGTAACCCTAACCCCGGGGGAACCCTAAACCTAAACCAAACCATAACCCTAACCTCAACCTCAACCCTAACTCTTACCCTAAAAATCTATCGCTAACTCACTAACCATGAACACTAACCCTAACCACCAACCCTAACCTCTACTAACCCTAACCCCCAACACTAACCCTAACCCTAAACCCAACGCCAGTTCAACCCTAAACCTAATCCCAAACCCAGCCCTAACCTAAACCCAACCCTAACCCTAACCCCAAACCCTAACCAACCCTAATAGACTCAAACCAATCTAATCGTAAACCTTAACTCTTAATACTAACCCTAACCCCAAACCTAACTGCTACCAACTCTAACATTATCCTCAACGCAATCCCACCCTAACCCCAACCCCAACCACAATCAACCCTGACTTGAACCCTAACACTAACTTCAATCAACACTAACCCTAACCCTTAACCATAAGCCTAATCTAACCCTAATGTTAACCTTCATGCTATAACGCTAACCCTAATGCTAACCATAACCCCAAACCCTCAACCTGAACCCCAACCAAAACCCCTACTCTAACTCCTAACCCAAACCCTAATCCCTAACGCGAACCCTAACCTTAACCCCAACCCTGACTCCAACTCATAACACCAACATGAACCTCAACCCTTAACCCTAACTCTGCACCTAACCCTAACCCTAAAACTCAACCCTAACCCAACCTAACCTAACCCTTACCCCTAACACTAAACCTAACCCTAAGCCCTGACCCTGACTTCTGACCCTAGGCCAACTCCTGACCCTGACCCTGACCGTAAACCTACCTAACCCTAACACTAACCCTAACCCTAAACCCTAACCCTAACCCTAACCCCATCCCAAACCTATCCCCTAACCCTAACTCTAACCCCACCCCAACCCGCAACCCTAATGCTAACCCCAACTGAAACCCCAACCTAACCCTAACCTCCAACCCTTCTAACCCTAATCCCTTCTCTAACCCTAAACCCAGCAATGCTAACCTCAACCCAACCCCAGCCCCTAAACCAAACCCTAAACTGAACCCTAAACCATAATCCTAACCCTAACCTTAACCCCTAACACTAAACCTAACCAACCACAACCAGAACCCTAACCCTAACCCTAACCCACACATACCTTTAACCCTACTGCTGCTTCCTACCAACCTAAACCTAACTCCAAACCTACCTGCACTCCCTAACCCTAACCTTAATCCCTAACCAACCTACCCTCATTCTAACGCTAACCCCTAAACTCACCCAAACCTAACCCTAACCCTAGCCCTAAAGACCAGCCCTCAAACTCCAGCTCCCAGCCCCAACTCTAACCCCACCACTAACCCCAACCACAACCCCACCCAAACCCCAAAACACTAACCCTAACCATATCCCTAACCTTGTCCCAACCCTGACCTAACACTAAATCCCCAACCTAACACAACCCTTGGCAAACCCAACCATAATCCTAAACCAACTTAACCTCAAACCCCAACCATGATATAACCTCAGCTCAGCTCCCAGCTCCCAAACTCATCCCAGCCCTCTAACGCTAACCCTAATCTTAACCCAACTCAAACCTGACCCTAACCTCCAACCCCAACCCTAAACCCAACCCCAACCCCAACCCCAACCCCAACCCATAACCCCTAACCCTAACCCCAACCCCAACCCCAACCCAACCCTAAACCCAACCCCAACACCAAACCCAACCCCAACACAATAACCGCCAACCCCAACCCCAACCCACCCCACCCAACCCTAACCTAACCCCGTCCACCCCTAACCCAACCCCAACCCCAACCCAACCCACCCCAAACCCCACCAACGCCCAACCTCATCCCAACCTAACCCCAACCACCAACCTAACCCCCCCAACCCCAACCCCATACCCTAACCCCAACCTAAACAAAACCAAGCTAACCTAACCCTAACCTAACTCAAACCCCAAACCTAAGGATACCTAACCTAATCCTAACCCTAACCTTAAACCCTAACCCTAATCCTAACCAAAACCCTAACCCCAACCTAAACCCTAACCAACCCAACACCAAACACTAACACTAAGCCTAACCCCAACCCTAACGCTACCCCGTATACCAAACTAACCCTAACTTTAACATAGTCGGACACTAACCCTAATCTACCCTAACCTAACCTAACATAACCCTAACCCCCAACCGCTAACCCCTGGAACTGACCCCCCAACATAATAACCCACTATGACCCAAAACCTCATGCCAAGGGCTCAACCAACTAAGCCAATCCTATACCTAGTCTTAATACTCAACCTCCTAGCCATCCTAACTCCCAACTCTTACTGCCCAAACCTAACCCCAACCCAACCCAACCTTAACCCTAAACCAACCCTAACACCAAACCCTAAACCCAACGCCCACCCACCTTTAACCCTAACACCAACCCCAACCCTAACGCCAACACCAACCCCAACCCCCAACTCAACCCTAACCTAACTAAACCCCTAACCCTGACCCAACTCAAACCCCAACCTACCTAACCAATCCCAACCCAACCCCCAACCCTTATCCCTAACCCCCTAACCCCAAATCCCAAACCCTACTTCCTCACTACCCCCTACCCCAACCACACCCCTAACCCAACCTAAACCCTAACCCCACCCCTAACCCCCAACCCTAACCCCCAACCCCAACCCTGCAATCCCAAACTAACCCTAACCCTAAACGTCCACAACCCCAAACCCAAACCCAACCCTAACCCCAACCCTTCCAACCACAACACTACACCCAACCCAGATAACACCAACCTAACCGTAACGCCTCCAACCCCTAAACCCAACCCCTCCAACCCTGCAACTTGGCCTAAATTCAGCTTAACCTCAACCTCTATCCCCAACCCCCACCCTTAACCCTAACATACTCCTAACCCTAACCCTTCCCCCAACCATAACCCCAACCCTAACCCCAACCCTAACCCCAACCCTAACCCCAACCAACACCTAACCCCAACCCCAACCCTCCACCCCATCCCCACCCAACCCTAACCCTAACCCTGACCTAACCCATAACTGTCCCCAGACTAGCCCTCATCCCACCCCTAGCCCTGCTGACGCCTACCCATATCCCTCGTCCACCCCCCCCTACCCTCCCCAACCACCGTAACCTCGACCAAACCCCCCCAACCCCAACCTTAAACCCAAACACCTAACCCCAACCCCAACCCCAACCCCCAATCCTAACCCTAACCCAACCCTACCCTAAACCTCAACCCCAACCCTAACCCCAACCGAACCAAACCCCAAACCCTAACCATAAACCCAACCCCCTAACCTCAACCCCAACACTAACCCCAATCCACAACCCTAAACCCTAACCCCAACCCCAACTCCAACCCTAACCCATCTAACCACAACCCTAACACCAACCCTAACCCCCAACCCCCTACCCCAACACAACCCAACCCCAACCCCAACCCCAACCCCAACCATAACCCCAACCCAACCCTAACCCCAAACCTCAACCCCAACCCCAAACCACCCATAACCCTAACCCCTAACCCCAACCCTAACCCCCACCCCAACCCTAACACTAACCCTAACTCCTAAACCCAACGCTACTCTAACCCAACGCTAACCCTAACGCTAAAGATAACCCCAACGCTAACCCTAACCCTAAATCCTAACACTAACGCTAACCCTAATGCTAAACCTAACCCTAAACCCTGACCCTGACTCTCCCTGACCCTGAACCCGACCCTGACCCTAACCCTAACCCCAACCCTAACGCCAACACTAAACCCTAACCCTGAACTCAACCATAACCCCAACCACTCCCAAACCCCAACCCCAACCCCAACCCCAAACCCTAAACCTCAACCCAAACGCAACCCCAACCCCAAACCCAACCTCCCAACCCTAACCCCACCCCAACCCTAACCCTAACATAACCCCAACACTAACCCCAACCCCAACCCTAAACCCAACCCCAACCCTAACCCCCAACGCCAACCCCAACCCTAACCCCTAACGCTAACCCAAACCGGACCCAACCCGAATGCTAACTTCTAACGCTAACTTAATCCTAAACCCTGGCCCTGACTCTGACCCTGACTCTGACCTCAACCCCAAATCCCAACACTAACCCTAACACTAACACTAACCCTAAACCCTAACCCCAAACCTAACCGTAACCCCAAACCCAAACACTAACCCTAAAGCTAAACCAAACCCCAACCCCAAACTTAACCCCAACCACAACCCCAACCCCAACCACAATCCCAACCCCAACCCCAACCCAACCGTAACCCGAACCCCAACACTAACCCCCAACCACAATCCCAACCCTAACCCCAATCCCAACCCCCAACCCCAACCCTAATCCTAACCCCAACCCCAACCCTAACCCTAACCCTAACCCTAACCCCAACCCCAAACACTAACCCTAACGCCAACGCTAACCCACGCTAACCTACCCCAACACCCAACCCTAACCCTAACCAAACCCCAACCCCAACGCCTAATCCTAACCCCAAACCGCTTCTAACCCTAAACCCAAGAGTAACGCTAACCCCAACCCCCAACCATAAACCAAACCCTATCCCTAACCCCAACCCTAACCCCTAACCCCTAATCCCAAACCTAACCCCTAACCCCTAACCCCAACCCAACCCTAAACCTAACCCTAAACCCCACACATACCTTAAAACCCACACATACCCCTATCCCTAACCCTAACCCTAACCCCTAAACCCACACCTAACCCCAACCCCCAACCCTAACTCAAACCCCAGCCCCAACACTAAACCCAAACCTAACCCTAACACTAAACCCTATCCCTAACCCCAACTCCAACCCAACCCTGACCCTAACCCTAACCCCAACCCCCAACACTAACCCTAAACCCCAAACTTAATCCTAACACTAACCTAACCCCAAACCCCAACCCCAAACCTAAACCCAACACTAAACCTAACCCTAACTGTAACCCTAAACACTAACCCTAACCCTAAACCAAACCCCAACCCTAACAACCCCAACCCTTAACCTCACCCCAACACCAAACCTAACCCTAATCCTAACCCCAATCCCAACCTTAACGCCAACCCCACCCCCAACCCTAACCCCAACCCTAAACCCAACCCCAACCCTAACCCCACCCCACACTAACCCTAACATAACCCTAACACTAACCCTAACCCCTAACCCTAAACCTAACCCTAATTCTCTAACCCCTAACGCTAACCCTAACCCCTAACCCTAACCCCAAACCTCACCCTAACGCGCAACCTAACCCTAATCCCTGACCCTGACTCTGACCCTGACCCTGACCCTGACACTAACCCTAACCCTAACGCCAACACTAAACCCCAACCCTAAACCTAACCATAACCCCAACCGTTACCCTAAACCCCAACCCTAACCCTAACCCTAAACCCAACCTTAACCCTCAACCTAAACCCAACCCCAACCCTAAACCCAACCCCCAACCCTAACCCCACCCCAACCCTAACCCCTAACATAACCCTAACACTAACCCTAACCAACCCTAACTACAACTTACCCCCACTAACCCTAACCCTAACCCCTAACGCTAACCCAAACCCGGACCCTAACCTGAATGCCAACTCCAGCTTAAACTTAACCTCAAACCCTGGCCCCAACTCTGACCCCGACTCTGACCTTAACCCCAAATACCAACACTAACCCTAACCCCAAACCCTAACCCCAACCCCAAACCCCAAACCCAAACACCAAACCTAAACTAAACCAAACCCTAACCCTAAACCTAACCCCAACCCCAACCACAAATCCCAAACCCAACCCTAACCCCAACCCAACCGTAACCCGAACCCCAACACTAACCCCAACCGCAATCCCAACCCAAACCCCAACCACAACACCAACCCCAAACCCTAATCCTAACCCTAACACTAACCCCCAACCCTAACACTAACCCTAAGCCTAACACTCAACCCCTAACCCAACCCCAGTCCTAACCCTAAACCCTAACCAGCCAACCCCAACCCCACCGTAACCCTAACGCTAACCCCTAACCCAAACCCCAACCAAAACCCCTAACCCCAACCCCCAACCCTAACCCTAAACCGCTTCTAACCCCCAAACCCATGAGTAACCCTAACCCCAAACCAAATCCTAACCCTAACCCTAACCCTAACACCAACCCTAACCCTAACCCAACTCCTAAAACTAACCCTAACCCCTAACCCCAACCCTAACACCAACCCTAACCACCCTACCCCCAACCACAATCCCAACACTAACCCCAACCCAATCCCAACTATAACCCCAACCCGAACCCTAACCCCAATCTCAACCCTAACGTAACCCCTAACCCTATCCCTAAATCCCTAACCCTAACACCAACCCCTAACCCTAATCCTAACCCAAACCCTAACCCTAACCCCCAACCCCAACACTAACCCTAACCCCAACCCTAACCCTAACCCAACCCCAACCATAACCCCAAACCCAACCCCAACCCTAACCCTAACAACAACCCCAACCCCAACTCCAGCCCCAACCCTAAGCCGAACCCAACCAACCTCAACCCTAAGCCCAACCCCAAACCCAACCCTAACCCCAACCCCAACCCTAACCCAACCCCCACCCCAACCCCAACCCCAACCCTAACCCTAACCCTAACCCTAACGCTGACCCCTGACACTGACCCTAACCCTAACCCCAAACACCAACCCCAACCCTAACCAAACCCCCAACCCCAACCCCAACCCTAACCCCAAACACTAAAACCTAACACCTAACCCTAACCATAACCCTAACCCGCACCACAACCCCAAACCTAAACCCTAAACCAAACCCTAACCCCCAACCCCAACCCCAACACTAAAACTAACCCCCTAACACTAACCCTAACCACTAACTCCAACCCTAATCCTAACCCTAACATTAACCCCCAAGCTGACCTTAACCCTAACCCTAACCCTAACGCTAACCCTAACGCTAAACCTAACCCCAAACCTGACCCTGACACTGACCCCGACCATGATCGTAACCCTAACCCTAAACCCAAACACCAACCCTAACCATAACCCTAAACCCTAACCCTAACCCTAACACCTAATCCTAACCCTAACCCCTAACCCCTGACCCTAACCCTAACACTTACCCTAACCAAAACCCTAACCCCTACCCTAACCTTAATCCTAACCCTAAACCTAACCCTAACCCCTAACCCCTACCCCTAACCCAACCACAAACCTAATCCCAACCCTAACCACAACCCCTAAACCTACCTAATCACTACCCCTACCCATAACCATAACCCTATCCCAAACCCTAACCCCAACCCCAACCCTAACACAAAACACTAACCCTTACCCTAACCCCATGCAATCCTAACACCAACCCTACCCCTAACACTAATACAACCTCAAACCTACCCCTAACCCAGCCCTAACCATATTCCAACCATAACCCCAAACCCAACCCAGCATAACCTAAACCCTAATAGTAATGCTAACCTAACCCTAAACCTAACCACAACGCCAACCCTACCCTAAACCTACCCTAAAACTAACCCTAATGCTAAACCTAACCCTAACCCCTAACCCTAACACCTAACCCTAAGCCAACCACTTTCCCAACCTAACCCTAAACCCTAACCCTAATCCCAACCCTAACCTAACCCCAACATAAAACTAACCCTAACCCTAAACCCTAGCCCTAACCCTAACCTTAACCCTAACCCCAAACATAACACCAACCCCCAACCGTAACCCCAGACCCAGCCCCAACCCTATCCCCACCCCAAGCCCAATCCTAAACATATTCCTAGCTCGAACCATAACCCCAACACTAACCCTAACCCTAACCCTAACCCTAAACCAACCCCTAACCCTAACCCTAACCGCATCCAAACCCCTAACCCTAACCCTAACCTTAACCCCCCTAACCCCTAACCCTAACCCTAAACCCCAACCCCAACTCTAACGCTAACCCTAACATTAACCCTAATGCCAAAGCCTAACCCTAACCTACCCCTACCCCCAACCCCAACCCTAACCCAAACCCTATCCCTAACCCTAACCCTAACCCCTAACCCTAATCCTAAACCTAACCCCAACCCTAACCCAACCCCAAACCCAACCCTAACCCCAACCCACACATACCTTTAACCCTACCCTACCCCTATCCCTAACCCCTAAACTCTACACCTAACCCCTAACCCCTAACCCTAACTCAAACCCCAGCCCTAACACTAAACCTAAACTCAACCCTAACACTAAACCCTATCCCTAACCCACCTAACCCAACCCGACCCCAACCCCAACCCCCAACCCCTAACACTAACCCTAAACCCTAAACTTAACCCCACTAACCCAACCCTAAACCCCAACCCCAAACCTAAACCTAACCAAACCCAACCCCAACCGTAACCCTAAACACTAACCCTAACCCTAACACCAACGCTAACCCTAACCCTAACCCCTAACCTCACCCTAACCCCAAACATAACCCTAAACCTAACCCCAACCCTAACTCTAACACCAACCCCAACCCTAACCCTAACCCCTAACCCTAAACCCAACCCCAACCCTAACCCCACCCCACACTAACTCCTAACATAACCCTAACACTAACCCCAACCCATAACCCCAAACCCTAACCCTAACCCTAACCCCTAACGCTAACCCCAACCCTAACCCCGAACCCTAACGTGCAACCCCCCAACACTAACCCTGACCCTGACCCCTGATCCTGACCCCGACCCCGACACTGCGACACTAACCCCTAACCCCAACGCTAACACTAAACCCTAACCCTAAACCTAACCATAACCCTAACTGTTACCCTAAACCCTAATCCTAACCCCAACCCTAAACCTAACCTAACCCTCAACCTCAATCTAAACCCAATCCCAACCCTAAACCCAACCCCCCAACCCTAACCCCCACCCCAATCCTAACCCCAACATAACCCCAACACTAACCCTAACCCTAAACCTAAACCCTAAACCTAACCCCTAACCAACCCTAACGCTAACCCTAACCCTAACCCCTAACGCTAACCCAAACCCGGACTCAACCCGAATGCTAACTCTAATTTTAAACTTAACCCTAAACCCTGGCCCTGAATCTGACCCTGACTCTGACCTAACCCCAAATCCTAAACACCCTAACCCTAACCCTAAACCTAACCTAACCCTCCTAAACCCAAAACTAACCTAAAGCTAACCCAAACCCTAACCCTAAACTTAACCCTAACACCAACCACAATCCCAAACCTAACCCCAACCCTAACCCTAACCCTAACCCTAACCCCAAACCTAAGCATAACCCGAACCCCAACACTAACCCCAACTGCAATCCCAACCCCAACCCCAACCCCCAACCACAACCCTAACCCCACTCCTAACCCCTAACACTAACCCCTAACCCCAACACTAACCCTAACACTAACCCTAAACCTAACCCCAGCCCAACCTTAACCCCCTAGGCCCCTAGCCCTAACCCCAACCCTAACGCTAACCCCAACGCTAACCGTAATGCAAACGCTAACCCTAACCTAACCCCAACCAAACCCCTAACCCTAACCCCTAACCCTAACCCCAAACCGCTTCTAAACCCAAACCTACGAGTAACGCTAACCCTAACCCCAACCGTAAACCAAACCCTATCCCTAACCCTAACCCCCTAACCCAACCCTAAACCTAACACTAACTCTACTTCTAACCCACACATACCTTTACCTCAACCCCTGGCCCTGACTCTGACCCTGACTCTGACCTTAACCCTAACACCAACCCTAACCCTAACACAACCCTAACCCCTAAACGCTAACCCCAAACCTAACCGTAACCGAAACCTAAACACCAACCACCTAAACCAAACCCCAACCCCAAACCTAACCCTAACCCCACAACCTCAACTTCTAACCCTAACCAACCCCTAACACTAACCCCCTAATCCTAACCCTAACCCTAACCCCTAACCCTAACCCTAACCCTAACCCCAACCCCTAACCCTAACCCTAACCCTAACTCAACGCTAACCCCTAACCCCAAACCCCTAACCCACACCCCTAACCCTAACCCCACCCCTAACCCTAACCCTAACCTAACCCCTAACCCTAATCCTAACCCTAAACCCTCTAACCCCAAACTCAGGAACCCTAACCCCAACACCTAACCCATAACCCAACCCTAACCCCCAACCCCTAACCCTAACCCTAACTCCTAACCCTAACCATAAACACCTAACCCTAACCTCTAACCCTAACCCCTAACCCTAACCCTAACCCTAACTCTGCCTACACCTTTAACCCAACCCTAACCTTATCCCTAACCCTAACACAACCCCTAAACCTACACTCCACCCCTACCCCTAAACCTAACTCATAACCCTATCCCTAAACACTAAACCATAACCCTAACCCTAACCTATAACCCACTAAACACTAACCCTTACCTAACCCTAACCCAACCCTAACACTAACCAAGCCCTAACACTAACCACAATCCCTAACATTAACACTAACACTAACCCTAACACTAACCAAAACCCCTAACCCTAACCCTAACCCCTACACTCGTCTAAACCCCAAACCTAAGAGTAACGCTAACGCTAACCCTAACCCCTATCCCTAAACCAAACCCCTAACCCTAACTCTAAACCTAACCCTAAATCTAATCCCAACCCCTAACCCCAGAACTAACCTAACCCCTAACCCCTAATTCTAACCCCAACCCTAACGCCAACCCTAACCCCAAACCCCTGACACTGACTCTGACTCTGACCCTGTCCCTGATCCTGACCCTAACCCTAACCCCTAACCTTACCCCTAACCCCAAACCCAACCCCAACCCTAACCCCAACCCCAACCCTCACCCCTAACCCCCTACCCCAACCCCTAACCCTAAATCTTATCCTAACCCTAACCCCAACACTAACCCTAACCCCTAATTTTAAACCTAACCCTAACCCTAACGCTAATCCTAACTCCAAACCCCGACACTGACTCTGACCCCTGACTCTGTCCCTGATCCTGACCCTAACCCTAATCCCAACCCCAACCATAACCCCCAACCCTAACCTCAACCTAACCCCCAACCCCAACCCCAACCCAAAACCCCAAACCTAACCCTAACCCCTAACCCAAATCTCTTCTAACCCAAACCTAATAGTAACGCTAACCCCAACCTCAACCCTAAACCCAAAACAAACCTCAACCCTAACCCCAACCCTAACCCCAACCGAACCTAACCCCTAACCCTAACCCCACTAGCCTAGCCGTAGCCCTAGCCCTAGCACTAGCCCTGGCCCTAAACCTAACCCTAACCCTAAACCCAACACTAGCACTCACAGTAACCCGAATCCCAAACCTAACCCTAACCCAACCCAACCTCAACACCAACCCCCAACACTCATCCTCAACCCCTAATCCTACCCTTGCCCCTACCCCTAACCCCAACCCTAGTCCCAGCCCTATCCCCAGACATAGCGCTAGCTTTAAACCCCAGCCGTAGCACTAGCCCCAAACCTAACCCCTAACCCTAACCCAACCCTAACCCTAACCCCTAACACTACCCTCAACCCCTAATCCTACCCCTACCCCAAACCCTAACCCTAACCCTAACCCTAACCCTATTCTAACCCTAACCCCAAATCTAAACCTCTTCTAACCCTAAACCTAACAGCAATGCTAACCCCAACCCTTACCCTAGTCCCAACCCAAACCCTAACCATGAACCTACCCCAAACCTAACCCTAACCCCAACCCTAACCTAACCCTAAACCTAACCCCACCCAACCCTAACCAAAACACCAACACTAACCCCTAAACCTAAACCTAAATCTAAAATAATCTTAACACTAACCCTAACCCTAAAGCCTAACCTCAATTCTAACCCTAAACACTAACCCTAACACTAAACTTTGCCCTAGCCATAGCCCCAGCCTTAGCACTAGCCCTGTCCCTCAACCTAGCCCTATCCCTAACCCTACCCCCTACCCCTACCCCTAACCCCAGCCCAACCCTTACCTTATCTCTAACCCTAACCCTAGCAACAACACTAACTGTACCCTTCCCCTCCCCCCAACCCTAACCCTAAACACTAACCCTCAACCCCAACCCAACCCTAACACTAAACCTAACACTAACCTCAACCCCTAACCCTGCCCCTATCCCTACCCTAACCCCAAACCCAGCCCTAGCGTTAGCCCTAAACCTAACCCTACCCTTACCCTAACCCTAACCCTAACCCAACCGTAACCTAACCCTACCTCTATCCCTAACCCTAATTCTAACACTGAACCCTAACCCTAACCCTAACCACAACCCCTATCATACCCCTTCCGCTCAACCCTAACCCCAACCCTTAACAATGAACCTAACCCTAACCCTAAACCCTAACTCTAACCCCAAACTAACCTTAACCCCAAATCCTAAACCTTAAATCTAACCCTATTCTAACCGTAACCCCAAACTTAAACCTCTTCTACCCTTACCCTAACAGTAACACTAGCCACAACCCCAGCCCTACCCCACCCTAAGCCCAAACATAACCATAGCCCTAGCCCTAAACCTAACCTAAACCCTAACCCAACCCTAAACCTAATCCTAAATCTATCCCTCACCCTATCTCTAAACCATAAACCCTAACCCTAACCCCAACCTTAAACCTAATGCTAACGCTAAACCCAATGCCAACCCGAACCCCTAACCATACCCTAACCCTAAACTTAACACTAACCCTAACACTAAGCCTAACCCCTAACTCTAACCTAACCGTAACCCTAACCAATAACACTAACCCTCAACCCTAAAGCCTAACCCTAACCTGAACCCTAACCCTAACCTAAACCTAAACCCTAACCTAACCCTAACCCTAACCTCCTAACCCTGGCCCTAACCCAACCCCCCACCCCCCCCTAACTGAAACCCCAACTCTAACACTAACCCTAACCCCAACCGTAACCCTAACACTGTTCTAACCCTAACCCTAAATCTAAACTTCTTCTAACCCTAACCTAAAAGTAACACTAACCCTAAACCTAACCCCAACCCCAATCCCAACCCCACCCTAACCCTTAACATACCCTAACCCTAAACCTAACCCTAACCTTGACCCTAACCTAGCCCTAGCACTATCCCTAGCTCTAACGCTATCCCTAGCCCTAACCCTAACCCAACCCCTAACCCCTAACACTAACCCTAAAACCTAGCCATACCCCTTCCCCTAACGCTACCCCTACTTCTACACATAACCCTAACCCTTAACCCTAACCCTAACCCTAGCCCTAAACATATCCCTAACCCTAACCCCAACCCTAAGCCTAAATCCTAAAACCTAACACTAAAGCTAACCTTAACCCTAACCATAACCCTAACCCTAATTACTAAACCTAACCCTAACCTTAACCTAAACACTAACCCCTAACCCAACCTTAGCCCTAGCCGAAGCCCTAGCCCCTAGCACTAGCCCTTGCCCTAACACTAGCCCTAGCCCTAACCTAACCCTAACCATAACCATAACCCTAAACCCTAAACCCTAACCCCTAACCCTAAACCCTATACCCTAACCCAAACACTAACCAAAACCTATCCATAACACTAACCCTACACACAAACCGTGCCCCTACCCCTTACCCTACCCATAACCTAACCCTAACACAACCTAACCATAACCACAACCCTAAACCGATCCTTAAACCCTAAACCTAACCCTAACCTAAGTCCAAACACTTAGCCTAACACTAATGCTAACACAACCCTAACCCTAATGCTAACCCTAACTGTAACCACCAATACTAACACTAACCCTAATCCTAACTCTAAACCCTAACCTTAACCGTAACCTTTTCTAAACCTAACCCCTAAACCTAAACCTCTTCTAACCCCTACCTAAGAGTAACGCTAACCCTAAACTTAACTCTAACCCCAACCACAACCCTAAACCTAACCCAACCCTAACCCTAACCTAAACACTAACCCCAACCCTAAACTCTATTCCTCACCCTAACCCTAATCCCTAATCCGAACCTAACAATAACCCTAACCATAACCGTAAACCTAACCCTAACTCCTAACACTAAGAGTAACCCTAACCCTTACCCTAATCCTAACCCTAACCCTAAACCATAACTCTAAACCCTTGCCTAAAGCTAACCCTGCCCTATCCCTAACCTAAACCTAATGCTAAACCTTGCCTAACCCTAACCCTAGCCGTAGCCCCAGCCCCCTAACCCTAGCCATAGCCCTAACCCTAAGCCTAACCTAACCCTAACCTAACCCCAACCCCCAACCCTAACCCTAACAGTACCTAAACCTAAACTAAACCCTAACCTAACCTAGCCCTAGCCTTACCCCTTGCTCTAACCCTATCCCTGGCCCTAAACCTAAACCTAACCATAACCATAAACCCTAAACCTAACCTTAATACTAAGCCTAACACTAACCCAACCTAATACTAACCTAAACCTAACCCCAACGCATAACCCTTCCCCTACCCCTACCACTACCCCCTACCCATAATCTTAAACCCTAACCGTAACCCGAACCCCTAACGCTAAACCTAACCCTAAATCTAAACCTCTTCTTGCCCAAAACTAACAGTAACGCTAACCCTAACCCCAACCCCAACCCCAACCCTAACCTAACGTGCCCCAAACCCAAACCCAACCCTAACCCCTAACCCTAACTCTGGCCTAGCCCTAGCCCTAGCTCTAATCCTAACCCTAACCCCTAGCCCTAACCCTAAACCCTAATCCTAACCTTTACCCTAGCCCTAGCCCTAGCCCCAACCCCGAGCACCAGCCCCAGCCCCTAACCCGATCCTCACCTAGCCCTAATAACCTAACCCTAACCTACCTAAACCCTAACCCTAAACCCTAACCTAACCTAACCCAACCTAAAGATAACCCAAACCCAAACCCAAACCCCTACCCCCTACCGCTGCCTCTAACCCCTAACACTAACCTTACCCTAACCTAACATTAGCCCTAGCACTAGCCATAGCCCTAACCCTATCCCTAGCCCTAACACTAAACCTAACCATAAACTCTAAACCCAAACCCTAACCTAACCCAGACCCTAACCCTAACCTACAATCCTAACCCCAACCAATACACCTTCCCCTACTCTACCCCTACCCCTACCCGTAACCCTAACCCTAATCCTAACCTAACCCTAGCCCTAACCCTAACCCTATCCCTAACCCCTAACCCTAAACCTAATCCTAAACCCTAAAAGCTACCAGTAACCCTAACCCTACCCCTAAGCCTACACTAACCCTAAATCCTAAACCTAAATCTAACACTAACCCTAAACTCAAACCTAACAATAGCCCAGCACTAGTCCTTGCCCCAAAACTAACCCTGGCCCTAGCCTAACCTAAACCATAAACCCTAACCCTAACCCAAAGCTAGACCTAACCCTAAACCTAACACTAACACTAACCTAATCCCAAACATAACCTAACCCCATCCCTAACCCAACCCTAACCCTGACACTAACACTAACCTCAACCCCTAATCCTACCCTTACCCTTAACCGGAACCCTAAACCTAGTCCTAGACCTATCCCTAGACATAGCCCTAGCTTTAAATCCTAGCCCTAGCACTAGCCCCAAACCTAAACCTAACCCTAACACAACCTAATCCTAACCCTAACACTACCCTCAACCCCTAATCCTACCCTACCCCTACCCCTAAACCTAACCTCAACTCTAACCCTAACCCTACCCTAAACCTAACCCTATTCTAACCCCTAATCCTAAATCTAAACCTCTTCTAACCTAACCTAACAGTAACGCTAACTCTAACCCTTACCCTAGCCCTAACCGAAACCCTAAGCATGAACCTACCTAACCTAACCTAACCTAAACCTAACAATATCCGCAACCCTAACAAAAACACTAACACTAACCTAAACCTAAACCTAAATCTAAACTAATCTTAACTCTAACCTAACCAATAACCTAACACTAACCTAAATCCTAACCTAACCCTAACCTAAGCCTAACCCTGACCCTGAATTTGCCCTAGCCCTAGCACTAGCCCTGTCCCTAAACCTAGCCCTATCCCTAAAGGGTTAGGGGTTTTGGTTAGGGGTATTGGTTAGGGTTAGGGTTAGGGGTTAGGGTTAGGGTTAGGGATAGATAGGTTTAGGGTTAGCCTTAGGGTTAGGGTTAGTGTTAGGGTTAGGTTAGGATTAGGGTCAGGGTTAGGGTTAGGGGTTAGGGTTAGCATTAGGGTTAGTGTTAGGGTTAGGGATAGTGTTAGGGTTAGGTTAGGCTTAGGGTTAGGGGTTAGGGTTAGTGTTAGGGGTTGGTTAGGGTTAGGTGGTTAGGGTTTGGGTTAGGGGGTTTAGGTTAGGTTAGGGATTAGGATTTGGTTAGGGTTAGGGTTAGGGTTGGGGTTAGGGTTAGGGTTAGTGTTGGGTTAAGGTTGGGGTTGGGGTTAGGAGTTAGGATTACGGTTAGGTTTGGGATTGGGATTGTGGTTATGGTTAGGGGTTGGGGTTGGGGTTAGGGTTAGGGTTAGGGTTTAGGGTTAGGTTAGGGTTAGGTTTTGGTTAGGGTTAGGGTCAGTGTTGGGGTTAGGGTTAGGTAGTTGGGGTTAGGGTTGGGGTTGGGGTTAGGATTGGGGTTTGGTTGGGGTTAGGGTTGGGGTTGGGGTTAGGGTTAGGGGTTGGGTTGGGGTTAGGGTCAGTGGGTTGGGGTTAGGGTTAGGGTTTGGGGGTTAGGGTTAGTGTTGGGGTTGGGGTTAGGGTTAGGTTAGGGTTAGGTTAGGGTTAGGTTAGGCTTTAGGGTTAGGGTTAGGGGTTAGGGTTTCGTTTAGGGTTAGCGATAGGTTAGGGTTAGGGTTAGGTTATGTTAGGGTTAGGTTAGGGTTAGGGTTGGGGTTAGGGTTTGGATTAGGGTTGGGGTTGGTGGGTTAGGGTTGGGGTTGGGGTTGGGGTTGGGTTAGGGTTGGGATTGGGGTTGGGGTTAGGGTTAGGGTTGGGGTTGGGGTTAGATTAGGGGTTGGGGTTGGGGTTAGGGTTAGGGTTGGGGTTGGGGTTGGGTTAGGGTTAGGGTTAGGGTTGGGTTAGGGGTTTTGGTTAGGGATTAAGGGTTAGGATTGCGGTTAGGTTTAGGGGGTTGGGGTTTAGGGTTAGCGTTAGGGTTAGGGTTAGCGTTACTCTGGGGGTTTGGGTTAGAGGTAGGTTTAGGTTTAGGTTTAGTCTTAGGGTTGGGGGTTAGGGGTTAGTGTTGGGGGTTGGGGTTGGGGTTACGGTTGTGTTTGGGGTTAGGGTTGGGATTGGGGTTGGGATAGTGTTGGGATTGTGGTTGGGGTTAGGCTTTGGGTTGGGGTTAGGGTTAGGGGTTGGGGTTAGGTTTAGGGTTAGGGTTGGGGTTTGTGGGTTAGGGTTTAAGATTAAGGTTAGGGTTGGGGTTTAGGGTTAGGTTGGGGGTTAGGGGTTAGGGTTGTTAGGGGTTAGGTTGAGGGTTTGGGTTGGGGTTTGGGGTTAGCGTTGAGGTAGGGTTAGGGTCAGGGTTGGGGTTAGGGTTAGGGTTAGGGGTTGGATTGGGGTTAGGTTTAGTGTTAGGGATACGTTGGGGTTAGGGTTTAAAATGGGATTAGGGTTAGGGTTTGCAATTGGTGTTAGATTTAGTGTTGGGGTTATGGTTTAGGGTTGGCTTTATGTTGGGGTTAGTGCTAGGGTTAGGGTTGGGTTAGGGGTTAGGGTTAGGGGTTAGGGATTGGGTTAGGTAGGGTTAGGTTTAGGGTTGGGGTTCAGGTTGGGGTTGGGGTTAGGGTTGGGAATGGGGTTGAGGTTAGGGTTGGGATTGGGGTTTGGTTAGGTTTGGGTTTGGGGTTGGGGTTAGGGTTGGGGTTAGGGGGTTAGGGTTGGGGTTAGGGTTAGGGTCGGGGTTGGGGAGAGTTTTAGGGTTGGGATTAGGGATAGGTTAGGGTTAGGGTTAGGGTTAGGGGTTTAGTTAGGGTTAGGGTTAGGGAGGTTAGGTTTGGGGTTTGGTTAGGGTTTAGGGCTTAGTGGGTTAGGGTTAGTGTTATGGTTAGGGTTGGGATAGGGTTAGGGTCAGTGTCAGGTCAGGGTTTGGGGTTAGGGGTTAGCATTAGGGTTGGAGTTCGCGTTAGGGTTAGCGTTAGGGTTAGGGTTAGGGTTAGGTGTTAGGGGTTAGTGTTAGGGTTAGGGTTAGGGGTTAGGGTTAGGGGTCAGGGGTGGGGGTAGTGTCAGGGTTAGTGGTTGGGGTCAGTGTTATGGTTTAGGGTTGGCCTAGGGTTGGTGGTTAGGATTAGGTTTACTTTAGGGTTGGGTTAGGGGTTATAGTTAGATTTAGGGTTCGGGTTAGGGTTAGGGGTTAGGGTTAGGGTTAGGGTCAGGGTTAGGGTTTCGGTTAGGGTTAGGGTTAGGGTTAGGGTTAGGGTTGTGGTTGTGGTTGAGGTTAGTGTTAGTGTTAGGGTTAGCGTTACTCTTGGGTTTTGGGTGGAGGTTAGGTTTTGGGGTTAGGGAGGAGGGGTTTGGTTGGGGTTTGGGTTGGGGGTTAGGTTGTTTGGGTTAGGGTTTAGTGTTGGTGTTGGGGTTGGGTTTAATGTTAGGGTTAGGGTTAGGGTTTGGGTCAGTGTCAGGGTCAGGGTTTATGGTTAGGGTTAGCATTAGGTTTAGCGTGGGCGTTAGGGTTGGTGTTAGGGTTAGGGGTTAGGCTTAGTGTTAGGGTGTTAGGGTTAGGGTTTAGGGTTAGGGTTGGGGGTTAGGTTTAGTGTTAGGGTGGGGGTGGGGGTTAGGGTTAGGGTTAGGGGTTAGGGTCAGGGTTTGGGGTTGGGCTTAGTGTTGGGTTGGGATGAGGGTTTGGTTAGGGTTGGGTTAGGGGTTATGGTTAGGTTTGGTGGTTAGGGTTAGGGTTAGGGTTGGGATTGGGGTTAGGGTTAGTGTTAGGTTAGGGTTAAGGTTACTCTTCCGTTTTGGGTTGGGGGGTTTAGGGTTAGGGTTAGGGATAGGGGTTTGGTTTGGGTTGGGGTTTGGGTTAGGGGTTTGGGTTTAGGTTTAGGGTTCGGGTTTAGGGTTAGCATTAGGTTTAGTGTTTGGTTTCTGGTTAGGGTTAGGATTAGGGTTAGGGTTTAGGTTTAGGGTTTGGGTTAGTGTTAGGGTTAGGGGTTCGGATTAGTGTTAGGTTGGTGTTGGGGTTGGGTTAGGGTTAGGGTTAGTTAGGGTTATGGTTTTAGCGTTGGCTTCACGGTTAGGGTTAGTGTTAATGTTAGGGTTGGGGTTAGGTTCCAGATCATGGTCGGGGGTTTAGTGTTAGGGTTTGCGTTAGCATCAGGGTTAGCGTTAGGTTTAGGGTTAGGGTTAGTTAGGGTTGGGGTTAGGGTTAGGGGTTAGTGTTAGGGGTTAGCGTTACTCTTAGGTTTTGGGTTAGAAGGGTTTAGGGTTAGGGTTTAGGGTTAGGGGGTTAGGGTTTGGTTGGGGGTTGGGTTTGGGTTTGGGGGTTAGGCTGGGGTTGGGGTTAGGGTTGGGATTGGGGTTGGGGTTAGGGTTGGGATTGTGGTTGGGGTTAGGGTTTGGTTTGGGGTTGGGTTTAGGTTTGTGGTTGGGGATAGGGTTAGGGTTGGGGTTGGGGTTGGGGTTAGGGTTCGGGTTGGGTGTTTGGGTTTGTTGTTGGGGTTAGGGATGTGTTTATGATTAGGTTTAGGGTTGGTGTTAGGGTTAGGGTTTTGTTTAGGGTTAGGTTTAGGATTGGGTTTACAGTTTGATTTATGGTTAGGGTTGGGATTAGGGTTAGGGGTTTGGTTAGGGTTAGGGATAGGGTTAGCGGTTAGGGTTAGCATTAGTGTTAGGGTTTAGGGTCAGGGTTAGGGTTAGATTTGGGGTTGGGGTTTGGGGTTAGGGTTGGAGTTGGTGTTTGAGTTTAGGGTAAACTTTAGGGTTGGGTTTGAGTGTTAGGGTTAGTGTTAGGTTTAGGGTCAGGGTCAGGGTCCAGGGTTCAGTGTTTAGGATTACAGTTAGCGCTAGGGTTAGTTTTAGCGTTAGGGTAGGGGATATGGTTAGGTTTAGGGGTTAGGGTTAGTGTTAGGGTTAGGGTTAGGGTTAGGGTTAGGGTTAGGGTTGGGGTTTAGTATTAGGGTTGGGGTTGGTGTGAAGGTTATGGTTTAGGGTTGGGGTTGGGGGTTAGGGTTAGGGTTAGGGGTTAGGGTTAGCGTTACTCTTGGGTTTTGGGTTAGAAGGGTTTGGCTTTAAGGTTAGGGTTGGGGTTAGGGTTAGGGGGTTGGGGTTGGGGTTTGGGTTGGGGTTGGGGTTTGGGTTAGGGTTGGGATTGGGTTTGGGGTAGTGTTGGGATTGTGGTTGGGGTTGGGGTTGGGGTTGGGGGTTAGGTTTAGGTTTGGGGTTAGGGTTGGGGTTAGGGTTTGGGACTAGGGTTAGGGATAGGGTTAGGGTTTAGAATTGGGGTTAGGGTTTAGTATTAGGGTTGGGGTTAGTGTTATGGCTATGGTTTTAGGGTTAGCTTTGCGGTTACAGTTGGTGTTAGGGTTAGGGGTAGGGGTAGGATTAGGGTTAGGGGTTGGGGATATGCCTAGGGTTACGGTTAGTGAGGGTTCGGCTTAGGGTTGGGGTTGGGGTTGGGGTTGGGATTGGGGTGTGGTTTAGGGCTGGGATTTGGGTTGCGGTTAGGGTTGGGTTTGGGGTTGGTGTTGGGTTTGGGGTTAGGGGTTGGGGTTGGGGTTAGGGTTAGGGTCAGGGGTTGGGTTAATTTTAGGGTTGGTGTTGGGGTTAGGGTTAGGGGTTTTGGTTGGGGTTAGTGATAGCGTTAGGGGTTGGGTTTAGGGTTTGGGTTAGGGTTTACGGTTAGCGTTAGTGTTGGGGTTAGTGTTAATGTTAGGGTTAGGTTTGGGGTTAGGGTCAGAGTCAGGGTCAGGGTTTGGGGTTGGGGTTAGCATTAGGGTTAGCGTTAGCGTTAGACTTAGCGTTAGGGTTGGGTTTGAAGCTTAGGGTTGGGTGTTAGGGTTAGGGTTAGGGTTGGTGTTGTTTTGGATTGGGTTTAATGTTTAGGGTTAGGGTTAGGTTTAGGGTTGGGGTTTAGGGTTTCGGGATAGGGTTGGGGTTGGGTTAGGGTTGGGGTTATAGCTTACGTTTGGGATTAGTGTCAGAGTTCACAGTTTGGGTTTAGGATTAGGGTTAAAGTTAGGGTAGGTTTAGGGTTGGGTTAGCGTTGTGGTTAGGGTTAGGACTAGGACTAGGGATATGGTTAGGGGTTAGGGCTAGGGCTTGGGCTGGGGCTGGGGTTACGGTTAGGGTTAGGGATAGAGTTAGGGTAAGGGTTACGGTTGTATTAGGTTTAGGGTTAGTGTTTGGGTTTGGGGTTACGGTAAGTGTTAGGATTTGGGTTTACGTTTAGGGTTAGGGTTAGGGTTTGAGGTAAGGTTGGGGGTTGTGGTTGGTGTTAGTTTAGGGATAGGGGTTAGGTTTGGGTTGGTGTTGGGGTTAGGGTTAGGGTTAGGATTAGGGTTTGGGGTTTAGGGTTTAGGGATAGGGTTAGCTTTAATGTTGGGGTTAGTGTTAGGAGTAGGGGTAGGAATCGGGGTAGTGGTTAAAGTTAGGATTAGTGTTAAGGTTAGGGATGTGTTAGGGTTAGGGGTAAGGGTAGGTAGATGGATAGTAGTAGGTTTAGGGTTAGGGGTTAAACAAGTTAGGGTTAGGATTAGGGTTAGGGTGACGGTTAGGATTGGGGTTAGGTTTATGGGTAGGTTTCGGGGTAGGGTTAGTGTTAGTGTTGGGGCTTAAGTTTAGGGTTAGCGTTTGAGTTCGGGTTAGGTGTTAGGTCTATGGTTAGCTGTTAGGGTTAGGGATAGGGGTAGAGGTATGGGTAGGGGCATTGGTTGGGATTAGAGATGGGTTAGGGTTAGTGTTAGGGGTTGGTGTTGGGGCTTGGCATGGGTTTAGGGCTGGGGCTAGGGCTAGGGTTGGGGGTTATGGTTGGGGTTTAGGGTTAAGGTTAGAGTTAGGATTAGGGTTGGGGTTTAGGGGTTGGTGTTGGGGGTTGGGGTTGGGGTTAGGGTCAGGTTTGGGATAAGGTTGGGGTTGGGGTTAGGATTTGGGGTTTGGGGGTAGGGGTTATGGTCAGGGTCAGGGTCGGGGGTCAGAGTCAGGGGTCTGGGTTTGGGATTAGGTTTGGTGTTGGGGTTAGCATTAGAGTTAGGGTTAGGGGTTAGCATTAGGGGTTGGGGTTAGGTTTGGGTTAGGGTTAGGGTTGGGGTTAGGGTTGGGGTTGGGGTTAGGGTGAGGTTTAGGGTTAGGAGTTTTGGTCAGGTTTGGGGTTAGGGTTAAGTGTTGGTTTAGGGTTTGGGTTACGGTTTGGGTTAGTGTTGGGTTTAAGGTTAGGGTTAGCGTTTGAGTTAGGGTTAGGTGTTAGGTTTATGGTTGGGTGTTAGGGGTTAGGGATAGGGGAGAGGTAGGGTTAGGGGCATTGGTTGGCGTTAGGGATAGTGTTAGGGTTGTGTTAGGGTTGGGGTTTAGGGTTTAGGTTTAGGGTTAGTGTTAGGGTTAGTGTTAGGGCTAGGGAAGGGTTGGGGCTATGGCTAGGGCTGGGGTTGGGATTATGGTTAGGGTTTAGGGTTAAGGTTAGGGTTAGGATTAGGGTTGGGGTTTGGGGTTAGTGTTGGGGGTTGGGGTTAGGGTTAGGGTCAGGGTTGGGATAAGGTTAGCATTAGGGTTTTAGAGTTTAGGGGTAGGGTTATGGTTAGGGTTGGTGCTAGGGTTAGGTCTGGGGCTAGGGCTAGGGGTTGGGGCTGGGCTAGGGCTGGGCTTAGGGTTGGGGTTGGGTGAGTTTTTAGGTTTAGCGTTGGGAGTAGGGGTAGGGTTGGATTAGGTTTAGGGTTGGGGTTGGGGAAGGGGTGGGGTTGGGTTGGGTTTCAGGTTAGGGGTAGGGGGTAGCAGTAGGGTAAAGGTATGTGGGGGTTGGGGTTGGGGTTAGGGGTTAGGGGGGGTTGGGTTAGGGTTAGGGTTGGGGTTTGGTTTAGGGTTAGGATTAGTGTTAGGGTTAGCGTTACTCTTAGGTTTAGGGTTAGAGGGAGGTTTAGGGTTAGGGTTAGGAGGGGGTTGGGGTCAGTTGGGGTCAGGGTCAGCGTCAGGGTCAGGGTCAGATTCAGAATCAGGATTTGGGGGTTGGGTTGAACGTTAGGGTTAGCGTTAGGGTTAGGGTTGGGGTTAGGGTTAGGGTTAGGGTTTAGCGTTAGGGTTATGGTTAGGGTTACGGGTTAGGGTTAGGGTTGAGGTTAGGGTTAGGGTTAGTGTTAGGGTTATGGTTCCGGGCTAGGGATAGGTTTAGAATTAAGTCTAGTCCTATGGCTAGGGATAGCGCTAGGGCTCGTCTCGGAGTAGGGTTACTGTTTAGTGTTATGGTTGGGGTTTGAGTTAAGGGGGGATATGGTTAGGGGTTAGGGGTAGGGGGTAGGGGTTGGGGTGGGGTTAGGGTTTGGGTTGGTGTTAGTGTTAGGGATAGCGTTAGGGTTAGGGTTAAGTTGGTTTGGTTAGGGTTGGGGTTAGGGTTAGAGTTAGGGATAGGGTTTGGTTTAGGGTTGGGGTTAGGGCAGGCTTAGGGTTAGGTTTTAGGGTTAGGGTTGGTGTTAGGGTTGGGGTTAGGGTCAGGGTCAGGGTCAGGGTCAGAGTCAGGGTCAGAGTTTAGGGTTAGGTTGAGCATTAGGGTTAGCGTTAGGGTTAGGTTGGGTTAGGGTTAGCGTTAGGGGTTAGGGTTAGGGTTAGGATTAGGGTTAGGGTTGGGGTTAGTTAGGGTTAGGGTTGGGGTTAGGGTTGGATTAGGGTTAGGATTGGGGTTAGGGTTAGTGTTAGGGTTAGGATTTGAGGGTTAGGGTTGGGGTTTGGTTAGGGTTAAAAGGTTAGGGTTAGGGTTAGGGGTTATGGTTAGGTTTGGGGTTAGCATTACGGTGAGGTTAGTGTTAGGGTTAGGGTTTAGGGGTTTAGTGTCAGGATCAGGATCAGGGTTTAGGGTTATAGGTTAGCATTATTACGGTTGCGCTTATGGTTGGGGTTGGCTTGGTTAGGTGTTAGGGTTAGTTTTAGGGTTGGGGTTAGGGGTTGGGGTTACGGTGGGGTTAGGGGTTAGGATTACGGTTACTGTTGGGGTTTAGGGTTAGCGTTAGGGTGAGGGTTGGTGTTAGGGTTGGGGTTAGGGTTAGGGGTTAGGTTTAGTGTCAGGATCAGGGTCAGGGTTTAGGGTTAGGGTTAGCATTAGGGTTAGCATTAGCATTAGGGTTAGCGTTATGGTTGGGGGTTAGGCTTAGGGTTAGATGTTAGGGTTGGTTTTGGGTTAGGGTTAGGGGTTAGGGTTAGGGGTTAGGGTTAGGGTAGGGTTAGGGGTTGGGACTAGGGTTAGGATTACGGTTGGGGTTAGGGTTTACGGTTAGCGTTAGGGTTAGGGTTAGTGTTAGGGTTAGGGTATTGTTGGGTTTAGGGTCAGGATCAGGGTCAGGATTTAGGGTTGGGGTTAGCACTAGTGTTGGCATTAGCATTAGCGTTGGCCTCACGGTTGGGTTTAGGGGTTGGGTGTTAGGGTTAGTGTTGGGATTAGGGTTAGGGGTTATGGTTACGGTTGGGGTTATTGATTAGGATTACGGTTGGGGGTTGGGGTTTAGGGTTAGTTAGGGTTAGGGTTAGTGTTAGGGTTAGGTTAGTGTTTGGTTTAGGTTGTTTTGGGGTTTAGGGTCAGGATCAGGGTCAGGGGTTTAGGGTTAGGGGTTAGCATTAGCATTAGAGTTAGCGTTATTGTTGGGGTTAGGCTTAGGGTTGGGTGTTGGGGGTTAGGGTTAGGGTTAGGGTTGGGGGTTAGGGTTGGGATTGGGGTTGTGTTTAGGGGTCGGGATTGTGTTTCTTTGGGGTTGGGGTTATGGTTAGTGTTAGGGGTTAGGTTTGGAATTAGGGTTAGGGTTGGGGTTAGGATTAGGGTTGGGGTTAGGGTTAGGGATGGGGTTGGGGTTGGGGTTAAGGTTGGTGTTAGGGTTGGGTTGAGGCTTAGGTTAGGTTTTGGTTTATGGTTAGGGTTAGGATTAGGTTGGGGGTTTTGTTGGGGTTAGGGATAGGGCTGTTAGGGGTTGGGGCTAGAGTTGGGTTGGGGGTTTGGGTTCATGGTTGGGGTTAGTGTTGGGGTTGGTGTTTAGGATTAGGGTTGGGGTTGGGGTTAGGGTTTAGGGTTAGCGTTACGGTTGGGGTTTAGTGTTAGGGTTGGGGTTATGTTTAGGGTCAGGTGAGGATTGGGGTTAGGGTTAGCGTTAGGGTTAGCGTTACATTAGGGTTAGGGTTGAGTTTGGGTTTGGGGGTTAGGGTTAGTGCTAGTTTTAGGGTTGGGGGTTGGGGTTGGGGTTAGTGGTTGGGATAGGGTTAGGGTGGGGTTTATGGTTTGGGGTTTGGATTAGGGGTTGGTTTTGGGAGCTGAGGAAGGGTTGGGGCTATGGCTTGGAGCTGGGGTTGGGATTATGGTTGGGGATTGGGGTTGAGGTTATGGTTAGGATTGGGTTTGGGGTTTGGGGTTAGTGTTGGGGGTTGGGGTTGGGGTTGGGGGTCAGGGTTGGGATGAGTTAGGGTTGGGGTTGGGGTATGGAGTTTGGGGTGGGGTTATGGTTGGGGTTAGTGCTGGGTTTGGGTCAGGGCTAGGGCTGGGGTTGGGGCTGGGCTGGGACTAGGGTTGGGGTGAGGGCTGGGTGAGATTTGGGGTTAGGGTTAGGGGTAGGGAAGGGTTGGATTAGGGTTAGGGTTAGGGTTGGGGATAGGGGTAGGGTTGGGGTTGGGGTTGGGGTTTGGGGTTGGGGTGGTGGTGGGTTAAGGTATGTGTAAGTTAGGGTTAGGGTTGGGGTTTGGGTTGGGTTAGAGTTAGGGTAACGGTTGGGGGTTAGTGTTAGGGTTGGGTTTGCGGTTAGGGTTGGGGTGAGGGTTTGGTTTAGGGTTAGGGTTAGGTTTTGGGCTTAGGATTAGCGTTACTCTTGGGTTTAGGGTAGAAGGGGTTTAGGGTTGGGGTTAGGCTTAGGGGTTGGGGTTAGGGGTTTTGGTTAGTGTTGGGGTTAGGGGTAGGTTAGGGTTAGCGTTAGGGTAAAGGTAATGTTGGGGTTGGGGTTTGGTTAGGGGTTGGGGTTTAGGGGTTGGGGTTGGGGGTTGGGTTTGGGGTTGGGGTTAGGGTTGGGGTCAGGGGTCAGGGTCAGGGGTCAGAGTCAGGGTCTGGGTTTGGGGTTAGGTTTTTCCTTAGGGGTTGGCGTTACAGTTAGGGTTAGGGTTAGCATTGGGGGTTAGGGGTTGGGGTTAGGTTTGGGTTGGGGTTATGGTTGGTGTTAGGAGTTGGGGTTGGGGTGTTAGAGGTTAGGTTAGGGTGAGTTTGGGGTTAGGAGTTTTGGTCGGGTTTAGGGTTAGGGGTTAGGTGTTGGGTTTGGGGTTAGGGTTGGGGTTAGGGTTAGTGTTGGGTTTAAGGTTAGGGTTAGCGTTTGAGTTAGGGTTGGGTGTTAGGTTTGTGGTTGAGGTGTTGGGGTTTGGGGATAGGGGTAGGGTGTGGGTTAGGGGGCATTGGTTGGGGAAGGGATAGTGTTAGGGTTGTGTTAGTGTTGGTTTGGGGTTTAGGGTTAGGGGTTGGTGTTGGGGTTGGTGTTAGGGCTGGGAAGGTTTAGGGCTATGTCTAGGGCTGGGATGGGATTATGGTTAGGGTTTGGGGTTTAGGGTTAATTGGGGTTGGGATCAGGATTGGGGTGTAGGGTTAGTGTTAGGGGCTTGGGGTTGGGGTTAGAGTCAGGGTTGGGATAAGGTTGGGGTTGGCGGTGGGGTTTGGGAGTTTAAGGGGGTAGGGTTATGGTTAGGGTTGAGTGCTAGGGTTGGGTCTGGGGCTGGGGCTGGGTTTAGGGCCGGGCTAGGGCTGGGGTTGGGATTGGGGTTGGGTGAGTTTTAGGTTTAGCGTTAGGAATAGGGAGTGGGGTTCGATTAGGGGTTAGGTTAGAGTTAGGGTAGGGGGTGGGGTGGGGGTTAGGTTTCAGGTTAGGGTAGGGGTGACGTGGGTTAAAGGTATGTGTGGGTTGGGGTTAGGGTTGGGGTTGGGGGTTAGTGTTGGGTTGGGGGTTAGGGTTAGGGTTGGGGGTTGGGGGTAGGGTTGGGGTTGGTGGTTAGGTTAGGATTAAGGTTTGGTTTAGGGTTAGGATTAGTGTTAGGTTTAGCGTTACTCAGGTTTGGGGTTAGAAGTTTTGGGGTTGGGGTTAGGGTTGGGGTTAGGGTCAGGGTCGGGTCAGGGTCAGGGCGGTCAGGGTCAGGGTTTAGTGTTGGGGTTGAGCGTTAGGGTTGGAGTTAGTGAGTTGGGAGGGTTAGGGTTTAGGGTTGGGTTGGGGTTATGGGTTAGTGTTAGGGTGGTTAGGGTTGGAGGGTTAGGGTTACTGTGAGGGTTAGGTTAGGGTTGAGGTTAGGGTTAGGATTAGTGTTAGGGGTTATGCTTCGGGGCTAGGAACAGGTTTATTGTAGTTCTGGTCCTATGGCTGGGGATAGGGCTAGGGCTATGTCTAGGATTAGGGGTTGGTGTTTAGTGTTATTGTTAGGGTTAGAGTTAGGGGTTAGGGATAGCGTTAGGGGGTTGGGGTTAGGGTAAGGGTTGGGAGTAAGGCTTGGGGTTTGGGTTGGTGTTATTGTTAGGGATAGGGTTAAGGTTAGAGATGGGGTGGGTTTGGTTTAGGGTTAGGGTTAGGTTTGGGTTAGGGTTTGGTTTAGGGGTTAGGGTTAGGGGTTGGGGGGGTGGGGTTAGGGTTAGGGTTGGGTTCGGGTTAGGTCCAGGGTCAGGGTTAGGGTCAGGGTTTAGGGTTAGGGTTTAGGGTTAGGTTGAGCGTTAGGGTTAGGGTTAGGGTTAGGAGTTAGCGGTTAGGGTTAGGGTTGGGGGTTGGGGTTAGGGTTAGGATTTTGAGATGAGTTAGGGTTAGGGTTGGGGTTAGGGTTAGGGTTAGGGTTGGGGATTTGTGTTGTTTTTGGGTTTAGGGTTTAGGGTTAGGGGTGGGGGTTTTTGTTTTAGGGTTGGGGTTGGGTTGGGGGTTTGGGGTTGGGGTTGGGGTTAAGGTTAGGGTTAGGGGTTGGGGTTTAGGGTTAGGCGTTAGGGTTAG
>CAKJTW010000634.1:0-31768 GCA_917880005.1 Nanger dama | reverse complement strand
GGTTTGGGGTTTAGTGTTGGGGTTTGGTTCAGGGTTAGGGTTAGGGGTTAGGGTTAGGGGTAGGGTTAGTGGTAGGAGTATGGGTTGGGGATTGGGTTAGGGTCAAGGTTAGGATTAGAGTTAGGGTAATGGTTAGTGTTGCAGTTAGCATTAGGTTGGGGTTATGGTTGGGTTGGTGTTGGGGGTAGGGGTATGGGTAAGGGTAGGTGTTAGGGTTAGGGTTGGGGTTAGGTTTATGGTTAGGGTAGGTTTAGGTTTAGGGGTTGGGGTTGTTTGGGTTAGGGCTGGGATTGGGGTTACGGTTTAGGGTTAGGGTTTTGGTTTTGGGATATGGTTAGGGTTTAGGGTTCGGGATTGAGGTTAGGGTTAGGGTTGGGGTTGGGGATTGGGATGGTTGGGGTTGGGGTTAGGGTTAGGGTATGGTTAGGGTTGGGGTTGGGGATGGGGTTATGATTAGGGTTTAGGGTTAGCTTTACTCTTGGGTTAGGGTTGAAGTGTTTCGGTTTGGGGTTTGATTTAAGGTTGGGTTAGGGTTTGTATTAGGGTTAGGGGTTGTTAGGTTTAGGGGTTTGGTTTAGGGTTAGGGTTGGGTAGCAGTATGTGTTGGGGTTTGGGTTAGGGGTTAGGGTTGGGTTAGGGTTACGGTTAGGCTTTTAGGGTTAGTGTTAGGGTTAGGGTTAGTGTTAGGGTTAGGGTTAGGGTTTAGGTTGGGGTAAAGGTTAGCGTTAGGGTTAGGTTAGGGTTAGGTTTTGTTTTACGGTTAGGGTATGGGTAGGGGTAATAGTATTTATGGGCTGGGGTTATGGTAGGGTTTGAGTTAGGGTTAGCATTACTCATAGGGGTTAAGGTTAGAAGAGTTTTCATTTAGGGTTTTAGGGTTAGGAGTTAGGGGTTGACTTAGGGTTATGGTTGAGTTGGAGGTTGTGGTTAGGATTAATGTTAGGTTTTAGGTTTAAGGTAGGTTTAAGTTTAGTGTTGGGGTTAGGGTTAGGGACAGTTGGGGTTAGCATTACTGTTAGGGTTAGGGTTGAAGGGGATTAGGTTTGGGTTTGGTTACCATAGAGTTAGGGTTAGTGTTGGGGTTAGGGGGTGCGGTTAGGGTTAGGTCGAAAGAGGTTTCGGTTTAGGGTTAGGGTTAGGGCATATGGTTAGGGATTAGGTTAAGGGTTAGGATTAGGGTGCGGTTAGGGGTAGGAGTAGGGGTTGGGGTTGGGGATTAGGTTTGGGGTTTAGGGTTAAGGTTTGGTTCAGGATTAGGGCTAGGGGTTGGTGGGGTAAGGTTAGTGGTAGGAATATGGGTTGGGGTTTGGGTTAGGTTAGGGTTAGGATTAGATTTAGGAGTATTAGTTGGTGTTACATTTAGCATTTGGGTTGGGGTTATGGTTGGGTTAGGGTTAAGGGTAGGAGTATGGGTAAGGGTAGTTGTTAGGGTTAGGTTGGAGTTGGGGTTTATGGTTAGGGTAGTATAGGTTTGAGGGCTGGGTTTGGGGTTAGGGATGGGATTAGGGTTAGAAGTTAGGTTTAAGGGTTAGGTTTAGAATGGTTGGGGTTGGGGTTCCGAAGCAGTTTTGGTTTGGGGTTGGGGTTAGAATAGGGTTAGGGACAGGGTTAGGGGTTGGGTGCAGTTAGGGTTAGTGTTGGGGATGGGGTTGGAGGGTTAGGGTTAGGGTTAACGTACTCTTAGGTTTAGGGTTATAAGAGGTTTCGGTTTATGGTTTAATTAGGGGTTAGGGTTATTGGTTAGAGCTCCAAGGTTAGGGGTTGAGGTTACGGTTAGGGTTGGGGTTGGGATCGGGTGTTGGGGGTTGGGGTTGGTGTTAGTGTTAGGGTTGGGTTGGGGGTTGGGTTGGGGTAAGGGTTACCGTTAGGGTTGGGGTTGTTTTACAGTTAGGGGTAGGGGTAGAATGCTTGATGGGGTATGGGCTGGGGTTAGGGGTAGGGTTAGAGTTAGGGTTAGCATTACTCTTGGGGTTAGGGTTAGAAGAGGTTTCGTTTGGGGTAGGTTTAAGGGTTAGGGTTGGAGTTTGAAGCTTGGGTTAGGGTTAGGGTTAGGTTACGGTTGAGTTAGGAGGTTGGGATTGGTGTTAGGGATAGGGTTAGGGGTTATGGGTTAGGGAGTTAGGGTTAGGTTAGGGGTTACGGTTCTGGTTGGGGTTCATGGTAGGGGTAGGGAGGTAGGGAATGGGTTCAGGTTAGAGTTACCTTTAGTTTATGGTTGTATAAGGATTAGGGTTAGTGTTAGTGTTTAGGGTTAGGGTTAGTGTTAGGGTTTAGGGTTTAGTGATAGAGAGTTAGGGTAGGGATAGGATTAGGTTTAGGGTTAGGGATAGAGTTGGGTTAGGATTATGGTTATGGTTTAAAGAAAAGTTTAGGAGTTAGGGGTTGAGTTGGGGTTGGGTGGGTTTGGGTCAGGTTTGGGACACAGGGGTAGGGGGTAGCGGTATGTGTTGGGGGTTTGGGATTAGCGTTAGGGTTAGGGTTGGGTTAGGGTTGGGGTTATTTTCAGGGTTTAGGATAGGTTTGGGTTGATGTTTTAGGGTTAGGGTTATGGTTGGGGTTTGAAGCTTAGGGTTAGGGTTAAGGTTAGTGTTAGGGTTAGGTTAGGGTTAGCGTTAGGGTTAAGTTAAGTGGGTGGGTTAGAGTTGAAGTTAAGTTACAGTTAGCCCAGTGAGGGTTAGGAAATGATTAGATGAGGGTTAGGGTTGGGTTATAGTTTAGGGTTAGGTTTGGGTTATGGTTAGGGTTAGGGTTAGTGTGTACAGTTAGGGTTAGGGTTAAGGTTGGGGATTAGGGTTTAGGGATATGGTTAGAGTTAGGGTTAGTGTTAGGATTAAGGATTTGGGTCAGGTTTAGGGTTAGGGTATGTTTAGGGGTTAGGGGTAGTGGGGTAAGTATGGGTTGGGGTACAGGTTGAGGGCCAGTTTATGATTTCATTAGGGGTTAGGTTAGGAGTTAGGGTTAGTTTTGGGTTAGGGTTTAGGGTTTAGGAGTTAGGGTTAAGGGAAGGGGTAGGGTTAGGCAGGATAGGGTTAGGCCTAGGGTAGTGGGGCTATGGCTAGAGTCAGGCTAGGTTTGGGGTTGGGGTTTGGGGGAGTTGGGATTGGTTTAAAACAGTGTGTTAGTGTTGGGGTTTAGGGTTAGTAGGGATAGGTTTAGTGTTGGTGTTAGGGTTAATGTTGGGGTTGGGGGTTGGCGAGTTAGGAATTACGGTTAGGGATTACGGTTAGGGTTGGAGTTTAGGGGTTACAGTTAGGGTTAGGGTTAGTGTTAGGGTTAGGGTTTTAGTCTTGGGGGTTATGGCTGTGTTAGGATTAGGGGTTACAGTTTGGGGTTGATTTGGGGTCATGGTTAGGGTTCGGGATAGGGTAGGGAATGGTTTGAGGTTAGGGTTACAGTTAGGTTTAGGGTTGGGTTTTTCAGTTGATGTTTGTGTTAACATTAGGGTTAGTGTTAGGGTTAGGGTTTAGTGATAGAGTTAGCGTAGAATAGGTTGAGGGTAGCGGTTAGGGTTAGAGTTGGGATAGTTTGGTATTGACATTTAAGCTTTAGGGATAGGGTAGAGTTTACAGTTGGGGGTTTGTGTCAGGGGGTTTAGGATTAGGGCCTCGGGGTAGGGTTAGAGTTGGGGGTGTGTGTTGGGGTATGGGTTGGGGTTAGGGTTGGGTTCATTGTTTGGGTTTGGGTTGGGCAGGGTTGGGGCTGGGGAGAAGGTAGGGCTAGGGCTAGTGCTGGAGGGTTAGAGTAATAGTAGGGTTCAGTGTGGGGTTTTGGTTACCTTTGAGGGTTGGGTTAGTTAGGGTTAGGGTTGGGGTGTGGCATAGGGTTGGGGGGTTGGGGTTTGGGTTGGGGGTTGGGGTTAGGTTTACAGTTAGGTTTGGGTTACGTTTAGGGTTAGGGTTAGTGTTTAGGGTTGGGGTTAGGGTATGGGGTTTGGGCATAGGTTTGGGGTTAGAGTTAGGGGCTAGGGGTAGGGGTGGGGTATGGGTTTGATTTAGGGTTAGGGTTAAATGGGGTTAGTGTTAGATCTGGGATTGGGGTTTGGGGTTAGGGTTTGGGTTAGGGTTAGTTTGGGGGTAGGGTTAGGGTTGCAAGGGTTAGTGTTAGTGTTTGGGTTGGGTTAAACGATTAGGGTAGTTTAGGTTTAAGGTTGGGGGTTGGAATTATGGATAGGATTTAGGTTAGCATTACTGTTAGGCTTAGGGTTAGAAGAGTTAGGTTTAGGGTTGGGTTAGAATAGTGTTAGGGTTAGGGTTTGGTTTAGTGCTAGTGTGCGGTTAGGGTTAGGGGTTGGGGTTGGGGTTAGGGTTGGGTTTCCAGGGGTTAGGGTTAGGTTTGGGTTATGTTTATTATTGGGGGTTAGGTGTTTGCGTTGGGGTTGGGGATGAGGGTTTAGGGATAGGGTTAGGGTTAGCGTTAGTGGGTAGGGGTAGGTGTAAGGTTATAGGTTAGGAGTTAGGGTTAGGTTTAGGGGTTAGGGTTAGGGATTATGGTTGGGTTTTGGGTTATGTTTAGAGTTAGTGTTTAGGGTTGGGGGTTGTGGTTGGGGATTAGGGTTTAGTAATAGGGTTAGGGTTAGTGTTAGGAGATGGGGGTAGGGGCATGGGTTGGAGTTAGGATTAAGGTTAGGACTGGCTTAGGGTTAGTCTTAGGTTAGGTTTCAGGGTTAGTGTTAGGGATTGGTAAGGTTAGGGTTAAAGTTAGTGTTAGGGTTAGGGCCTGGGTTGGGGGTTAGGGTTAAGTGTTAGTGTTAGGGTTTAGGGAGGTTGGGGTTAGTATTAGTGTTAGGGTTAGTTTGGGGGTTGGGGTTAGGGTTAGGTTTAGTGGTTAGCAATGGGTTTATGGTTAGGGTTTGGATGAGGTTAGGTAGGGGTAAGGGTAGGGTTATGGGTTGTGGTTAGTGTTAGTGTTAGGGTTAGGGTTGGTAGGGTTAGGGTTAGTTTTAGGGTTAGGGTTTGGGGTTTGGGTTACTATTCAAGGTAGGTGTGGGATTAGGGCCTAAGGATGGGGGTTGGGACCAGGGGTTAGTGCTGGGGCTGGGTGAGGGCTAGGGTTGGGGTTGGGGATAGGGGTTTCGGGTTAGGTTTAGGTTAGGTTTTAGGGTTGGGGTTAGGGTTAGGTTTGGTGTTAGTGTTGGAGGGTTAGGTTTAGGGGTAGGGTATGTTTAGGTTTAGGGTTGTGGTTGGGGTTAGGGATAGAATTAAGGTTAGCGTTACTGTTCGGGTTGGGGTTAGAAGGGTTTAGATTTGGGTTAGGGGTTAGAAGGGGTTAGTGTTGTGGTTAGGTTGGTGTTAGGGTAGGTTACGGTTAGGGTTTCGCATGGGGGTTAGGGTTGGGTTAGGATTATGGGTTAGGGTTAGGGGTTATGTTTGGGTTATGTTTAGGGTTAGGGTTAGGGTTTAGGTTTAGGGTTAGGGTTAGGGATTAGGGATTTAGGTATAGGTTTAGGTTTAGGGTTGGGGTTTAGGGGTAGCAGTATGGGTTGGAGTTAGTGTTAGGGTTAGGGTTAGGGTTATGGTTTGGTTTAGGGTTAGGGTAGGGTTAGGGATTAGGAGTTTAGGGATAGGGTTAGGGTTATGGTTAGGGGTTAGGGTTGGGGTAAGGGTTAGTTTTATGTTATGGTTAGGGTTAAGATTAGTGTTTAGGGTTAAGGTTGGGGTTAGGGATTAGGGTTTAGGAATAAGGTTAGGGGTTAGGTTTAGGGAAAGGTGTATGGGTTGGACTTAGGTTTGGGTTTAGGATTGGGTTGGGGTTAGTTTGGGGTTAAGTTTTGGGGTTGGGGTTAGGGTGAGGTTGGGGTGAGGTTGAGCTTAGGGAAGGGTTATGGTTTAGGTTTAGGGTTAGGGTTGGTGATAGGGTTAGTGGGTTGGTGCTAGTGTTGGGGTTAGTGTTAGAGTTGAGTTTAGGGTTAGGGTTAGGATTAGGTTTAGTGTTAGGGTTAGAGTTAGTGTTAGGGTTAGCGATTAGGGGTTGGGGTTAGGGTTAGGGGTTAGGGTTTAGGGTTGGGGGTTAGTGTTAGGGTTAGTGTTAGGGAAGCTAGGGATAGGATAAGGGCTGGGGCTAGGGTTAGGGTTATGGTTGGGGTTTTGGGTTAAGGTTAGGGTTAGCGTTGGGGTTAGGGTTTAGGGTTTAGGGGTAGGGGTTATGGTTAAGGTTAGTGCTGAGTTTAGGTCTGGGGCTGGGGCTATGGTTAGGGGCTGGGCTGGGGTAGGGTTAGTGTTAGGGTTGGGTGAGTTTTAGAGTTAGCTTAGGGGTAGGAGTAGGGTTGGGTTGGGTTTGGGGTTAGATGTAAAGGCAGGGGTAGGTTTAAGGTATGTGTGGAGTTGGGGTTAGGGTTCAGGTTGGGGTTGGGTTAGGGTTGGGTTAGGGTTAGTGTTGGGGTTAGGGTTAGGTGTTAGGGTTGGGGTTGGGGTTGAGGCTTAGATTTGGTTTAGGGGTTAGGGTTGGGGTTCGGGTTAAGCAGCATTATTCTTAGGTTTAGGGTTAGAAGAGTTTAGGTTTAGGGTTTGCATTAGGGTTGGGGTTAGGGGTTTTGGTTGGGGTTAGGTTTAGGGTTACGTTTAGGTTTTAGGTTTTAGGGTTTGGTTTGGGGTTAAGTTTGAAGTTAGAATACGTTTAGAGTTTGGTTTAGGGTTAGAGTTAGGGTTAGCGTTACTCTTAATATTAGGGTAAAGACATTTAGGGTTAGGGTTAGGGTTGGGGGTTAGGGTTAGGGGTTAGTCTTGGGCTTAGGGATAGGGTTGGTTTAAGGTTTGAGGGTTTGGTTTAGGGTTAGGTTTGGGGTTAGGTTTAGCATTACTGTTAGGTTTAGGGTTAGGAGAGGTTTACGGTTGGGGTTAGGGTTAGGTGTTAGGGTTGAGGTTTAGGGGTTAGGTTTGGGGTTAGGGATTGGTTTAGGGTTAGGGTTAGGATTGGGGTTTGATTTAGGGTTAGGGGTTAGGGGTTAGGGTTAGGATTTTGGTTAAGGTTAGGGTTAGGGGTTAGGGTTAGGGTATTGGTTAGGTTTAGGGTTAGTGGTTAGTGTTAGGGTTAGGGTTAGGGGTTAGGGGTTAGGGTTAGGGTTAGGGGTTTGGTTAGGGTTAGGGTTGAGGCTTAGGATTAGGGTTTAGGGGTTAAGGTTAGGATTAGCGTTAGGTTTAGGGTTTAGGGTTTGCGTTAGGGGTTAGTGTTAGGGTTAGTGTTATGTTTAGGTCAGGGTTCAGGGTCAGGGGTTTAGGGTTAGGGTTAGCATTAGCATTAGGGTTAGGGGTTGGGGTTAGGTGTTTGGGTTTGTGTTAAGGTTCGGGTTAGGGTTTGGGGTTACGGTTAGGGGTTAAGGGTTTAGGGTCAGGGGTTGGGTTTACGGTTAGGGGTTGGGGGTTTGGGTTAGGGGTTGAGTTTGGGGTTAGGGTTTGGGATTGGGGTTCAGGATAGGTTTGGGATTGTGGTTCGGTTAACGTTAGGGTTAGAGTTAAGGGTAGGGATAGGGTCAGGGGTTAGAGTTAGGGTTAGCGATAGTGTTAGGGTTAAGGTTAGGGTTAGGGATTAGGGTTAGGGATAGGGTTAGATTTTTAGGTTTAGGGTTAGAGAAAGAGCTTGGGGTTGGGATATGTGTTAGGGTTAGGGAAGTTAGTGTTGAGGTTAGAGTTAGGCCTAGGGCTGGGGTTAGGGTCTGGGTTTGGTTTGGGGTTAGGGGTTAGGGTTAGTGTTGGGTGTTTTGGTTAGGGTTAGGGTTAGGAGTTAGGGTTGGGGTTGGGGCTAGGTTTCCTGGTTAGGGTTAGGGTTAGGGTTAGCGTTAGGTTTAGGGTTTAGGGTTAGCATTATGGTTAGAGATAGTGTTAGGGTTAGGGTTGCGGTTGGGGTCAGGGGTCAGGGTCAGGTTTTAGGGTTAGGGTTAGCGTTGGTTGGCGTTAGAGTTAGCATTAGGGTTAGGGTTAGGGTTTGCTGTGAGGGTTTGTGCTAAGGTTAGGGTTAGGGGTTAGGGGTTAAGAGTTAGGGTTGGGATTATGGTTAGGGGTTAGGGTTGGGGTTAGGGTTAGAGTTAGTTTTAGGGTTGGGGCTAGAGATAGGGTTAGGGGCTGGGACTAGGGCTGGGGTTGGGATTATGGTTATGGTTGAGGTTTAAGGCAAGGGTTAGGATTAGGGTTTGGGTTTAGGGTTAAAGTTAGGGGTTGGGGTGAGTGTTAGGGTCAGGGGTTTGGGTAAGGTTAGGGTTAGGGTTGGGGTTAGGATTTAGGGGTTTAGGGGTAGGGTTATGGTTAGGGTTAGTGCTAGGGGTTAGAACTAGGGCTATGGCTAGGGATAGGGCTGGGCTACGGCTGGGGTTAGGGGTTAGTGTTGGGTGAGATTTAGGGTTAGCGTTAGGGTATTTTTAGTGTTGGGTTAGGGGTTAAGGTTAGGGGTAGAAGTAGGGGTAGGATTGGGTTAGGTTTAGGGTTAGTGGGAGGGGTAGTGGTAGGGTTAAAGTTATGTGTGAGTTAGTGTTAGGGTTAGTGTTAGGGTTAGGGTTAGGGTTGAGTTAGGGTTAGGGTTGGGTTTAGGGGGTTAGGGTTAGGGGTTGGGGTTAGGGTTTGCTTTAGGGTTAGGGTTGGGTTTCGGGTTGGCGTTACTCTTAGATTTGGGTTAGAAGAGGTTTAGGGTTAGGGTTAGGCATAGGGTTAGGGTTAGGTGTTTTGGTTAGGGATAGGGTTAAGTTTAGGTTTAGGATTTGGTTTAGGATTAGTGTTACGTTTAGAGTTTTGTTTAGGGTTAGGGTTAGGTATAGGGTTAGCATTACTCTTAGGTTTCGGGTTAGAAGGTTTAGGTTAGGGTTAGGGGTTAGGTTTTGTTTAGGGTTAGAGTGTTAGGGTTAGGGTTTAGTTTAGTGTTAGGGTTAGGATTCGGGTAGGGGTTACTCTTAGGTTTAGTGTTAGAAAGGTTCAGGGTTAGGGTTAGGGCAAGGGTTAGGTTTAGGGCTAGGGTTTGGTTTAGGGGTTAGGGTTAGGGTTAGGATTTAGGGTTAGCTTTAGGATTGGGATTACTGTTAGGGATAGGTTTGGGATTAGGATCAAGATTAGGGTCAGGGTTTAGGTTTAGGGTTAGTGTTAGGGTTAGCATTTGCGTTAGGGTTAGCGTTAGGTTTAGGGGTTAGGGGTTAGGGTTAGTGTTAAGTTTAGGGTTAGGGGTTAGGTTTAGGGTTAGTGTTAGGGGTTATCATTAGGGTTAGGGTTAGTGTTAAGTTTGGGTTTGATGTTTGGGTTGAGGTTGAATTTAGGGCTGGGACTGGGGTTGGGGTTAGGGTTGGGATTGTGGTTGGGTTTAGGGTTGAGTTTGGGGTTAGGGTTAGTGTTGGGGTTAGGGTTAGGGTTAGGGTTAGGATTGGGTGTGAAATTAGCATTGGGGTTTGAGTTAGGGTTAGTGTTGGTTTACAGTTATGGTTGGGGTTGGTGTTAGGGTTAGTTTGGGTTAGTGTTAAGTTTATGGTTCGGGCTAGGGATAGGTTTAGGACTAAGGCTAGTGCTAGGGCTAGGTGTTGAGCTACGGCTAGGAGCTGGGTTAGGGTTAGTGTTTAGTGTTATGGTTAGCGTTAGAGTTAAGGTAGGATAGGGTGAGGATTAGGGTTGGCGGTAGGGATAGTGTTAGGGTTAAGGAGGGTTAGGGATTAGGGTTAGGTTTGAGGTGAGGTTTGGGGTTAGGGTTAGGGAAAGAGTTTAGGCTTAGGATATGTGTTAGGGTTAAAGTTAAGGTTAGGGTTAGGAGTTAGGCCTGCTGCTAGGGGTGAGGGTTACGGTAGGGTTAGGGTGGGGTGGGTGTTGGGTTGGGGGTTAGGGTTGGGGTTAGGGTAAGGGTTAGTGTTAGGGGTTGGGGTTGGGGGTTAGGGTCAGGTTTGGGATAAGGTTGGGGTTAGGGTTGGGGTTAAGGTTTATTTTAGGGGTAGGGTTATGGTTAAGGTTAGTGCTAGGGTTAGGACTAGGGCTAGGGCTACGGTTAAGGCTGGGCTGGGGGGCTAGGGTTAGGGTTAGGGTGGGGTGAGTTTAGGGTTAGCGTTAGGGGTAGGGGTAGGGTTGGGTTATGTTTAGGGTTAGGTGTAGGGGCAGGGGTAGGGTTAAAGGTATTTGTGGGTTAGGGTTGGGGGTTCAGGTTAGGGTTAGGGTTAGGGTTGGGTTAGGGTTAGTGTTAGGGTTAGAGTTAGGTGTTAGGGGTTAGGGTTAGGGGTTAGGGTTAGGGTTAGGGTTAGGTTTAGGGTTAGGGTTAGGGTTCAGGTTGCGGTTAGTGTTACTCTTAGGTTTAGGGTTAGAAGGATTTTAGGGTTAGGGTTTGGATTACCGGTTAGGGTTAGGGGTTTTGGTTAGGGTTAGGTTTAGGTTTAGCGTTAGGGTTTGGTTTAGGGTTAAGGTTAGGGTTAGGTTAGGTTTAGGGTTTAGTTTAGGGTTAGGGTTAGGTTAGAATTACTCTTAGGATTAGGGTTAAAAAGACATGTAGGGTTAGGGTTAGGGTTAGAGGTTAGGGTTAGGGTTAGGCTTAGGGATAGGTTGGTTTCAGGGTTAGGGTTTAGTTTAGGTTAGGTTTGGGGTTGGGTTAGAATTACTCTTAGGTTAAGGCTTAGAAGAGGTTTAGGGTTAAGGTTAGGGTTAGGTGTTAGGGTTAGGTTTTGGGTTAGGTTTAGGGTTGGGGGTTTAGTTTAGGGGGTTAGATTTATGTTTAGGCCTAGGGCTGTGGTTAGTTGTTGGGTGAGTGTTAGGGTTGGGTCTGATTAGGGTTTGGTTTAGGGTTAGGGGTTAGGTTTAGGGGGTTTTGGGTTAGGGTTAGGTTTTTAGGGGTTAGAGTTAGGGGGTAGGGTTAAGGTCAGGGTCAGGGTCTGAGTTTAGGGTTAGGGTTAGTGTTAGGGTTAGCATTAGCTTTAGGATTAGCATTAGGGTTAGGGTTAGGTTAGGATTGGGGTTAGGGATAATGTTAGGGGTTACAATTACACGTTAAGGTTAGGTTTAGAGTTAGGGTTAGGGGTTAGGGTTAGGGTTGGTGTTGGGGTTAGGTTGGGATTGGGTGGGGATAGGGTTGGTGTGGGGTTAGGGTTAGGGTTAGGGATAGGGTTAGGTTTAGGTTTGGGGATAGGGTTAGGGTTAGGGTTGGGGTAGTGTTAGCTTTGAGGTTGGTGTTAGGGTTAGGGTTTGGGTTAGTGTTAGGTTTAGGGTTGGTGTTAAGGTTGGGTTGGGGTTGGTGTTAAGTTTAGGGTTGGGGTTAGCTTTTGGGGGTGTTAGGGTTGGTGTTGGTGTTGGTGTTTAGCGTTAGGGTTAGTCTTAGGGTTAAGTTGGGTTCAGGGTAAGGTTGGGGTTAGGGTTTACGGGGTTAGGGTTTGGGGTTTGCTTTACGGTTAGGTTTAGTGTTGGGCTATGGTTTAGGTGGGCTAGGGCTAGGGTTATGGTTAGTGTTAGAGTTTTAGTGTTGGCGTTAGGGGATAGTAGGGTTAAGTTGGGGTGGAGTTTAGGGGTTGGGGTTGGGGGTAGGGTGGGATTGGGGTTGGGGTTAGGGTTGGGGTTGGGGTTCAGGGGTCAGGGGTTAGGATTCTTGGTTAGGGTCAGGGTTAGGGTTAGGGTTAAGTTAGGTTTAGTGTTGTGGTTGGGGTTAGGTTTGTGGTTGGGGTTGGGGTTGGGGTTGGGGTTAGGGTTAGTGATAGCTTTAGGTTAGGGTAGGTTTAATGTTAAGGTTAGGTCTGGGGGCTGGGGCTGGGACTAGTGTTAGGGCTGGGCTGGGGAGCTAGGATTAGGAGTTTGGGTTGGGTGAGTTTAAGGTTACAGTTGGGGTTAGGGGTTAAGGTTAGGGAATGGGGTTGGGTTAGGGTTTAGGGTTAGGGATAGGGGTAAGGGTAGGGTTAAGTATGTGTGGGTTATGGTTAGGGTAGGGTTAGGGGTTGGGTTAGGGATAGTTTTGGGGTTAGGGGTTAGGATTGGGGTTAGGTTTAGGGTTGGGGTTAGGATTAGGGTTAGCGATACTCTTAGGTTTAGGGTTAGGAATTTTAAGGTTTAGGGTTAGGGTTATGGTTACAGTTAGGGGTTTTAGTTAGGGTTAGACTTAGGGTTGAGTTAAGGTTTAGGTTTAGCGTTAGGGTTGGGGTTGGTGTTGGGGTTAGAGTTAGGGTTAGGGTCAGGATCAGGGGTCTGGGTCATGGTTTAGCTTTAGGGTTAGCATTAGGGATTAGCATTAGTGTTAGCGTTAGCATTAGGGTTAGGTTTGGGGTTAGGATTAGGGGTTGAGATGGTGTTAGGGTTAGGATTACGGGTTAAGGTTAGGTTTAGTGTTAGGGTTAGGGGTTAGGGGTTGGGGTTTAGTTTGGGATTAGGTGGGGGATAGGGTTGGGGTGAGGTTAGGGTTAGGGTTAGGGATAGAGTTAGGTTTAGGTTTGGTGATAGGAGTTTAGGGGTTAGGGTTGGGTGTTAGTGTTAGCGTTGGGGTTGGTGTTAGGTTGGGGTTGGTGTTAGGGTTGAGAAGGTTTGGGTGTTAGGTTTGGGGTTAGGGTTTAGGGTTAGGGTTGGGTTCAGGGGTTAGTGTTAGGGTTAGTGTTAGTGTAGAGTGTTTAGCATTAGGGTTAGGTTTGGGTTGAGGGTTAGGTTCAGGTCAGGGTCAGAGTCAGGGTCAGAATCAGTCAGGGTTTAGAGTTAGGTTTAGAGGTTAGGGATCTAGTGCTAGGGCTATGGTTAGGGGCTGGACCAGGACTAGAGGTTAAGTTAGGATTGGGTGAGTTTTAGTGTTAGCATTAGAGGTAGGGGTAGGGTTAAGTTAGGGGTTAAGGTTAGGGGTTGGGGTGGGGGTAGGTTAGATTTATGCATTGGTTGAGGTTAGTTAGGGTTACGGTTGAATTTTAGGGTTAGGATTATGGTTAGGTTTAGGGTTAGGTGTTGGGGTTGGGGTTAGGATTGGGGGTTAGAGTTTAGGGTTAGAAAATTTAGTGAATGGTTTAGGGTTGGAGGTTTAGGGTTAGGGTTAGCGTTACTCTTGGTTTTAGGGTTAGAAGGATTTAGGGTTAGGTTTAGGAGTTAGGTTAGGGGTTGGGGTTGGGGTTTGGTTTAGGGTTAGGGTTAGGATTTGGGGTTAGGGTTAGGGTTTAGGGTTAGTGTTAGGGTTAGGCTTAGTGTTAGGGTTAGGGTTGGGGTCAAGGTCAGTGTCCGGGTTTACGGTTAGGGTTAGCAGTAGGGTTAGCGTTAGCGTTAGTTATCATTAGGTTTAGGGTTAGGTTTAGGGGTTAGGAGTTAGTATTAGGGTTGGAATTTGGTTAAAGTAAAAGCTAGGTTGGGGTTAAGGGGTAGGATTAGGTGTTTTGGTTAGTGTTAGCTTTAGGTTTAGTGTTAGGGTTGGAGTAGGGTTAGTGTTGGAGGTTTATGGTTAGGATTAGCGTTAGGGTTGGGGGTTGGTTAAGATTAGGTTGAGGGTTCAGTTTAGGGTTAGGGTTAGGGTTAGGTTTAGCGTTAGGGTTAGGGTCAGGTTTCGGTTAATCTTAGAGGCTCAGGTTGAGTGTTCAGGGGTTAGGGTTAGAGTTCTGGTTTAGAGATAGGGTTTGGAGAGTGTTAGGGTTAGGTTTAGGGTCGGTTATGGTTAGGGTTAGGAGTTAATGCTAGGGCTAGGGCTAGGGCTGAGCCTACGTTTGGAGTTAGTGTTAATTTTTAAGGGTTGGGTTAGAGGTTGTGGTTGGTGTGGGTTAGGGTTGAGGTTGGGGTTTAGAGGTTTAGCATTATGGTTAGGGTTAGGGTTAGGGCTAGTGCTAGGGGTTAGATCTGGGGCTAGAGGCTGAGGTTAGAGCAGGCTGGGGCTAGGGTTAGGGTTAGGGTTGGGTGAGTTTTCGGATTAACGTTAAGGGTAGGGGGTAGGGATGGGTTGAAGCAGGTTAGGGTTAGGTGTGGGAGTAGGTTGGGTTAGTTTTAGGGTTAAGGGTGGGGAGAGGTAGGGTTGCGTTATGTTTAGGTTTAGACCAGTTAGTGTTAGGGTTAGGGTTAGGGTTACCGGTTAGGGTTAGAGGAGTTGAGTGTTGGGATTAGGGTTATGGTTACAGTTAGGGGACAGAGTTAGGGTTAGTGTTCGGGTTCAGTGTTAGGTTTTGAGTTAGGGTTAGGAGTTAGGTTTGGGGTTATGGTTAGTGTTAGGGTTAGGAGTTACGGTTAGTGTTTAGGGTCAGATTGAGGTTAAGGATCAGGGTTTTGAGGAAAGTTAGGGTTAGGGTTAAGGGTAGGGTTAGGGATTGATGTTAGGGTTATGATTACGGTTAGGGGTTGGCTTGAGGGTTCAGGGTTAGGGTTAATGCTAGGGCTAAATTCTAGCCCTTTCACTAACCTTAATCCAATCTAACCTAACCCAAGCCTCAACAGATTTCCCTACCTAACCCTGCCTAACCTAAATCTTAAAACTAACTTAAAACCTAGCAAGTCTAACCTAACCCTAATCCCTTTCCTCTCCTAGGCCTAACAATAATCCTAACCTATCCCTGCCTGAACCTTAGCCGTAAGCAGCATAACTTAAGCCCAAGCCTAGCCCCTAGCCTAGCCACAAACCTAACCCTTACCTAGCCTAAACACTAACCCCCTAAACCTAACCCAAAAGCTAACAAGCCTAGCACTAAATAAAGAGCATCAGCCCCTACCCAGCCCTTTTCTTCGTAGCCTAGTCTGGCACTAACCTAACTTAGACATCCTTACCCTAACTCTATCACTAAGCCTGAAAGCTCTAACACTAACACTAACCTAACCTAAACACTAGCCTAACCTAATCCTTAAGACCTAAACCTAACCATAATCCACAACCAAAGCCATTTCTTACCCCTGCCCATGCACCGGGCCACAACCTAAGCCTAACCTAACCTAGCCTAACCATAACCCCTACCCTAAGACAGGCCTTAGCACTGGCCTTGAAGCCTAGCCCACTGCTTGCCGCCTGGGCCCTAGCTAACCTAGGCCTGAGGGCGTGGCCCCTAACACTGTCTAACCCTAACCTAACACTAATTCGTCTAGAAGCCTAACAGCCAAACCTACTACACTCATCTAATCCTATCACCTAACCTCGAGGCCAGCCTGGCCTGGCTTCTTGACACCCTGGCCCTGCATCACAATCTTGGCCTGGCCTGAAGCCTAGGCACGCCGAGATGCATGGCTCTGGCAGTATTGGCAACCCCTGATTCTGTCCTGGCTCCAGCCCCCAGCCTGAAAGCCTCGGCCTGCCTAGCGCTTAAAGGGGCCTGGCCTCCAGCCTGGCCCCATGGCCAATAACTGGCACTACAAATGTATTTTCTTCCTGACATAGGCACTGGCCCCTAGCCTGGCCTAATAGGCTCTAGCCTAGCCCCAGCACTAAGAACTGCTAGTTTACTTACAGCCAGCACTAGCAATGGCCACAACCACTAGCCACACTAACCTAACACTGATCCTAGCCCTGATCTGCTCCCAGCACATGCCACCACTGACCTGATTTAACTCAGCACAGCACTAGTCACACTCCTCTAGGCGAATCCCTAGCCTGACCCTAACCTAAACCTAACCTAACCTAACCATAAACGTAACTCTAACCTAACCTAACTGTAACATAACCTGCTCCTAACACTAACCCTAACCTAACTCGTCCTAGCCGACTAACCTAAACCTAACCACCTATATACAACCTATCCCTACCTAACCCTAACCAAAATAACCTAAATCATATAACCTAACCTAAACCTACGCCTAACCTAAAGCTACCCTAAATCCTAACACTAATCCTAGCCTAACCTAACGCACTAAGCCCTCGTACACAAGCCTGACCTAACCTAAACACTAGCACAACACCTTAACTATAACCAAACCTAACTAAACTAACCATAACCTAACGCCCTTAACCTAACCTAACTCAAACCCCAGCCCTAATCCCTGGCCATGCCTAGCCTCTGAAGCACAAGCCTAAGCCTAGGCCTCTAATCTAACCTAGCCTAAACCTAAAGACAAACTCTTCTCATTTCTTCTTAGTGATGCTAATTTAATCCTATCTCTGTTGAACTCTGACCTAAGCCTAGAAGCCTGCCACTAAGCCTAGGCAGCGGACCTGTTCATAAGCCAGACCCCAGCCCTAACAGTAGCACAAACCTGTGCCCTGTCACAAGTCAAAATAACCTGGCTAGGCCTAGGCCTAGCGCCTAATCCTAGACCTGAGTCTGAAAACTAGCCCCTGCCCCTATCACTGGCCCTTGGCTGGCTTTATCCTTGGATCTAGCCCTGCCCTACCTTGAGCCTGGCCTAGGCCACCATCACAATCCTCCTTCTTGTAACCTAAAAGCCAGGACCTGGCCCAGGCCTGGCCCAGGCCTATTGCCTGAGCACGGCCCATCACCTGCCGCCGCCTGCCTGGCCTGGCCTAAAGAGGCCTGGCTCTGGCCTGGCAGCTGGCCCTGGCACTGGCCTGGCTGTGACGCTGGCCTAGGCCTGAGTCTTGGCCTAAACTCCTGGCCCAACAGCCTGGCACCCAGAGCCTAACATTGGCAAGGCCATGTCACCTGGCCGCAGCCTGAGCCATGGCCTGGCACTGGCTCTGGCTCTAGGCCCTGATCAACAAGGCCCTGGCCTAGGCAATGATTCTCACCCAGAGCTCTGGCCTTTCCCTGGCCATGGCCTGGCAGTGGCCTAGGTCCTGGCCTGTCCTTGGGCCTGGCCCTGCCCCTGAGCCAGCCTGGCCCTGGAAAGCCTAAGCCCTCCGGCCTAAAACTAATGGCCTAACCTAACCTCCAGCCAGCCTATTGGAAGCCTAGGCCTGACATAGCACTGCTCAACTACCTAGCCTGGCAAGTCTAGCATGAAACCTAACACTAAGCATAACACTAACCCTGGCCAAAGCCTAATCCCTAATCCTAACACAACCCCAACCCTAACCCTAACCTTGCAAGCAGCACCAGAGCCTAAATCTAAACCAAACCATATTCTAAGCCTAGCCTTAACCTAGACCTCTTCTAACCTAACCTAACAGTAACGCCTAATCTATTCTATCCCACTCAAACCTACCTACCATAGGCCTAAACCTAACCACCAATAACTAACCAAACCTAAGCCTAACCTAACTTAACCAAAATAACCTAAACCTAACACTATCCTAACTAACTCTAAATCTAACCTAACTTCTAACCTAACTCTACCTAACCTACTCTGCTCTTCCTAATACACTCAACATTAGCCCAACATAACTTCTAGGCCTAACCTAAATGACTAGCCTTAGCCTAACACAACCTAGCCTAGGCCTAACCCTAACCACTACCTGGGTGGTCTAGTCCTCCTACACCAGGCCTTTACCTAGCAGCCCTAGCCTAGACCCTGACGGCTCAGCCCGCCTCACCACTAACCACTTTGGCCTGCAGCCTAGCTGCCTAGCCTACAGCTGCATTATTTTTCATGAAGTCCTTTACCTAGCCAAACCTACTAGACAGAGCCTTATTCTAACTATAATCAAGCTTAGGCCTAGTCCTAACCACACTTCCTAGCACTAAACCCTAGCAAGCAATCGCCTAACCGTGCCTGAATTTCTGCCCTACCTAACCTATTCTAGCCTAACCTAGCCTAAGCCTCTTTATAGCCTAACCTAACACTAGCCCTAACACTAGCACTAGCTCTGTCCTGGCCCTAGCCTACCCCTGGCTGCCTGGGAACCCTAGCCCTAGCCTCACTTTACCTAACTCTAAGCCTAACCTAAAACTAGCCTAGCCTGGCCTACAATCTTACCCTAGCCTCTAACCCATGCCCACTACCTACACCATCCTAACTACCTAGCCTGTACAACTCCCTAGCTGGCTCTGACTCACAAGCCTAAGCCTTCTAGCCAGGCCACCTACCACCATTATAGCTGGCCTAGCCTGTCCAGGCCTGGCCGTGGCCTGGCCTACCCTAACCATAAAACCTATCCTAGCCTTACCTAGCCTATACCTAGCCATTAGCCCTACCCATAACCTAACCCTAACCCCAGCCTCCCTAACCTAAGTGTACTGTAACTGTAACCTAACTCTAACCTAGCCCTAACTCTAGCCTAGCCTGGCCTAACGTTAGCCCCTTCCCTTCCCCCTAACACCCCACTAACTCTATTACTAACACCCCAACCAAGCTCTAGCCTAAAGCTAGAAAACCTAAGCTCACAACCCCAGCCCTAACACTAACACTAACCTAGCCTAACCTAGCCTAGCCTCAAGCCTAACCACAACACTAACCTAAACACTAGCCTAGCCTATCCTAAGCCTAATCCTATCCTAGCCTAGCCTATTGTATTTGGGTTAGGATTAGGCTAGTTTAGATGGGTTGGGGTTTGGTGGTTGGGGTTAGTGTGGGGTTGGGTTACAGTTAGGGTTTGGGATTAGGGTTAGGGGATCGACCAGTTTTATGTTATGGTTAAGGTTTAGGTTAAGTGTTTAGGGTTGGGGTTAGGGTTAGGGATTAGGGTTTAGGTGGGTTGGGGTTGGGTGCGGATAAGTGTGGGGTAGGTGTATGGGTTGGGCTTGGGGTGGTTTAGGATTGGTTTAGGGTTAGTTTTGGGGTTAGGGTTTAGGGTTAGGGTTAGAGTGATTTAGGGTTAGGTTAAGTGGGGTTAGGTTTTGGGGTTAGGGATAGGGTTAGGCTAGTGTTAGGGTTAGTGTTTTGGGGTAAGAAGGGGTTTGGTTAGGGTTAGGGTTCGAATGGGTTTATGGTTGGGTTAGGATTGGGGTATGGTTAGGGTTCGTGTTGGGGTTGGGGTTAGTGTTATGGTTAGGGTTGGGGGTTAGGGTTAGGATTGGGATTTGGTTTATGGTTAGGGTTAGGGTTTGGTTAGTGTTTGGGTTAGGGTTAGGTTTGGGTTAGGATTGGGGTTTTGCTTAGGGGTTAGGTTAGGGTTAGGTTTGGGGTTTGTGTTAGGGTTAGCCTTAGGGTTGGGGTTTGGTTAGGGTTGTGTGGGGGGGTGGGGGTAGGGTGGTGTATGGGTTGGGGTTAGGGATTAGGGTTGGATTGTGTTCGGTTAGCGTTATTTATAGGATGTAAATTTGGGTTAGGGTTAAGGGTAGGTAGGGTTCAGAGTTAGTTAGTGATAGATTTAGATTTAGCATAGCGTTAGGGTTAGGTTTAGATTTAGGGTTATCGTTGGGTTTAGGTTGTGGTTAGGTTTAGGGTTAGGGTTAGAGTTAGGGTTGGTGTAAGGGGTAGGGTTAGGTTGCGGTAGGTTTAGGTGAGTTAGGGTTAGGTATAGTGTTGGTTTGGGTTATCTTTAGGGTTAGAGTTGGGGTTGGCTAGGCTTAGGGTTTGAGTTCCAGGTTAGGGGTTAGTTTAGGCTTAGGTAGGGTTTAGGGTTAGTGTTAGGTTTAGTGTTAAGGTTAGTGTTAGTGTTAGGTTAGCGGTTACACTTTGGGTTAGGGTTCAGGGGGTAGGGGTTCAGGGGGTAGGGAATGGGTTGGGTTAGGGTTTTGGTTGGTTTGTTGTTGGGTAGGGATTGCGGTTGGTGTTAGGTTCAGTGTTGGGATTAGTGTTAGTGTTTGGGGGTTTAGTGATGGGGGTTGGTGTAGGGGATAGGGTTAGGGTTGGGGGTTAGTTTGGGTTGGGGTTTAGTGTTAGGGTTATCCTTTAAGGTTGAGGGTTAGGGTTGGGGTTGGGGTTTATGGTTCGCGTATGGGTCAGGTTTTGGTTTAGGGTTTAGGGGTAGGGGTGGGTGCTGGTATGGTGGGGTTTGGGTTAGGGTTAGGGTGAGGTCAGGTTAGGGTGAGGTTAAATTGGGGTTGGGTTTGGGGTTGGGGTTAAGAATGGGGTTAGAGTTGGGCCAGGGATAGGGGTTGAGGCCTGGGGCTAGTGCTGGTGCTAAAGCTCGGGTTGGGGTTAGGGTTGGGGTATGGTTAGGGGTAGGGTTGGGGTTGGGTTAGGGATAGGATTAGGGTTAAAGTTGGGGTTGGGGTTAGGGTACAGTTAGGGTTACTGTCAGAGGGTTTCGGTTTGGGGTTGGGGGTTAGAGATAGTGTTGGGATTAGGGTTAGGGTTAGGGTTGGGTTACGGTTAGGGGTGGGGTTGGGGGTTGGGGTTAGGGTTTGGGTTTGGGGTTTGGGGTTGGGGTTTGGTTCAGGGGTTAGGGGTGGGGGTTGGGGTTAGGGGTGGTGTTGGTGGTAGGAGTATGGGTTGGGTTTGGGTTAGGGTTAGGTTTGGGGTTAAATTTAGTGTAATGGTTAGTGTTACGGTTAGCGTTTGGGTTAGGGATAGGGTTGGGTTAGGGTTCAGTTTAGGGTATGGGTAAGGGTAGGTGTTAGGGTTAGGGTTAGGACCACGGTTGGGTTTATGGTTGGGGTAGGTATAGATTAAGGGTTGGGGTTGGGGTTAGGGATAGGATTAGGGTTACGGTGTGGTTAGGGATGGGGTTGGGGTTGGGGTTGGGGTTGAGGGTTAGTGTTAGGGTTAGCATTACTCTTAGGGTTAGAGTTAGAAAGGGTTTCAGTTTGGGGTGAGGTTTAGGGTTAGGGTTAGGTGTTAGGCTTAGGGTTGGGGTTAAGGTTGCGTTATGGTTGGGGTTGGGGTTAGGGTTAGGGATGGGGTTAGGGTTAGGTTGGGGTATTGGTTAGTGTTACAGTTAGCATTAGGGTTATGGTTAGGGTTGGGTTGGGTTTAGGTGTAGGGGTATGGGTAAGTGTAGGTGTTAGGGTTAGGGTTGGGGTTAGGTTTGGTATGGTTGGGGTAGGGTACAAGTTTAGGGATGGGGTTGGGGTTAGGGATGGATTTAGGTTTAGGGTTAGGGTTTAGGGTTAGGGTCAGAGTACGGTTGGGGTTAGGGTTAGAAGACTTTTCGGTTTAGGATTAGGGGTTAGAATAGGGTTAGGGATAGGGTTAGGGTTAGGGTGCGGTTAGGATTGTGGTTGGGATTGCGGTTGGGGTTAGGGTTGGGGTTAGGGTTGGCATTACTCTTAGGTTTGGGGTTAGAAGGGTTTAGGTTTATGGTATGATTTAGGGTTAGGGTTAGGGGTTGGGCTTAGGGGTTAGGGTTAGGGTTGGGTTTCGGGTTTAGGGTTGGGGTAGGGGTAGCGGTATGTGTTGGGGTTTGGATTAGGGTTAGGGTTAGGGTTGGGTGTGGGGTTATGGTTAGGGTTTGGGGTTGGGGTTAGGGTTGGGGTTTAAGTTTAGTGTTAGGATTAGGGTTAAGGTAGGGGTTAGTTGTTAAGATTGGGGTTGGGGTTAGGGTTGGTGTTGGGATAGGGGTAGGGTTATGGGTTGTGGTTGGGTTTGGGGTTAGGGTTAAGTTGGGTTGGGTTCAGGGCTGGGTTTAGGAATAAGACTAGGGCTAGTCCTAGGTCTGGGGCTAGGGCTGGGGCTCCAGCTGGGTTTAGTGTAATGGTTAAGCTTTAGGTTTAGGGTTACGGTTAGGGTTTAGGGTTAGCGTTAAGGTTAGGGTTGGGTTTGGTGTTGGGGTTAGGGTTAGGGATAGCGTTGCTGTTAGGTTGAGTGTAGAAGGGTTTAGGTTTAGGATTAGCATTAGAATAAAGTTGGGGTTAAGTTTAGTTTATTAGGGTTGGGGTTGGGTTAGGGATGGGGTTGGGGTTTAGTGTTAGGATTAAGGTTTGTGTCACGATTAGGGGCTAGGTTGGGGGTTGGGTTAGGGTTTGGGGATGGGGTAGGGGTGGGGTTTGGTTAAAGTTGGGGTTAGGGTTGGGATTGGGTTAAGGTTAGTGTTAAGGGGTTAGGTTGGGGTTAGTGTTAGGGTTAGGTTAGGGTTGGGGTTGGGGTTTAGGTTTGGGTTTGGTGTACAGTTAGGGTTAGGGTTGTGGTTGGGGTTAGGGTGGGGTTAGGGTTGGGGTTAGGGTTTAGGGTTTATGGTTGGGGTTAAGAATAGGGTTGGGGTTAGGCCGAGGATGGGTAAGGCCTAGGGGCTAGTGCTAGTGCTAAGGCTAGGGTTAGGGGTGGGGTTGGGGTTGGGTTGGGTGTTAGGGTTAGTGTTAGGTTCAAAATGTTTCGGTTTAGGGTTAGGGTTATAATGGGTTAGGGTTAAGGTTAGGGTTGGGTTGGGTACGGTTAGGGTTAGGGTTGGGGTTGGGATTAGTTTAGGGTTTTTGGGGTTGAGGTATGTTTCGGGGTTAGGGTTAGGGGTGGGGCTAGTGGTAGGGTATGGGTTGGGGGTTTGAGTTAGGGTTAGGTTTAGGGTTGGGTTAGCGTTGGTTTGTGCTACAGTTAGCGTTAGGTTAGGGTTAAGCTTGGGTTGGCGTTAGGGCTAGGTGTATGTGTAGGGTAGATGTTAGGGTTAGGGTTGGGGTTGGGTTTAGGGTTAGGGAAGAGTACAGGTATTGGGCTACTGGCTGGGGTTAGGGCTAGGATTAGGGTTAGGGTTTAGGTTTAGTGGGTTGGGTTCAGGTTTGGGTTAGGGTTCAGTAGTTTCAGTTTAGGGTTAGGGTTGGAATAGGGTTAGGGGATAAGGGTTAGGGTTAGGGTATGGTTGGGTTAGGGTTGGGGTTGGGGTTTGCATACTCTTAGGTTTAGGGGTTACAAGAGGGTTCGGTTTAGGGTATGATTTAGGGTTAGGGATTAGGGGTTAGGCTTAGGGTTAGGGTTGGGGTTAGGTTTAGGGTTTAGGGGTTAGGGATAGGGGGTAGTGGTATGGTTGCCGTTTGGGTTGGGGTTAGGGTTGGGTTGGGGTTACGGTTGGGGTTTAGGGTTAGGGTTAGGTTTTGGGTTAGGTTTGGTGTTAGGGTTAGGATTAAGGTGGTGGTTGACTATTAAGGTTTGGGTTTGGGTTAGGGTTAGTGTTAGGATTAAGGGTACGGTTATGGGTTGTGGTTAGGTTTGGGGGTTAGGGTTAAGTTGGGTTGGGGTTAGGGCTGGGTTTAGGAGTAAGGCTGGGGCTAGTCCTAGGGCTAGGGGCTAGGGGCTGGGGCTCCAGCTAGGGTTAGTGTAGGGTTAGGCTTTAGTGTTAGGGTTAGGGTTAGGTTTTAGGATTAGGGTTAGGGTTAGGGTTGGGTTTGGGCTTAGGTTTAGGGTTAGGGTTGGCGTTACTGTTATGTTGAGTGTAGAAGGGGTTTAGGTTTAGTGTTATCATTAGGGTATGGTTGGGGTTGGGTTTGGTTTAGTTAGGGTTGGGGTTAGCTTAGGGATAGTGTTAGGTTTAGTGTTAGGATTAAGGTTCGTGTCAGGCTTGGGGGCTAGGTTTGGGTTGGGGTTAAGGGTAGGGGAAGGTGTGTTGGTAGGGTATGTGTTGGTTTTAGGGTTTGGGTTAGGATTGGGTTAAGGTTAGTGTTTGGGTTGGGGTTGGGGTTAGTGTTGGCCTGGTTAGGATTAGGGTTTAGGGTTATGGTTAGTTTAGGTTATGATTGGGGTTAGGATTGGGTTACGGTAAGTGTTAGGGTTGGGGTTGGTTAGGGTTAGGGTTTAGGTTTAGGGTTAGTGTGCAGTTGGGGCTAGCTCTGTGGTTGGGGTTACGGTTTGGGGTTTGGGGTTTAGGGTTGGGGTTTAGAAGAGGTTGGGGTTAGGCCGAGGATAGGGTGGGCCTGGGGCTGATGTAGTGCTAAGCTAGAGGTTAGGGTTAGGGGTTAGGTGGTACAGTTTAGGGGTTAGGGTCTAAGGGTTTCGGTTTTGGGTTAGGGTTAGGAATAGGGTTGGGGGTTGGAGTTAGGGTTGGGTAGGGTTAGGGGTAGGGGTTGGGGTTGAGGTTGGGGTTAGGTTTGGGGTTGGGGGTTTGGTTCGGGGTTAGGGTTAGGGGTAGGCTTAGTGGTAGGAGTATGGGTAGCGGTTTGGGGTTAGGGTTAGGGTTAGGGTTAGGTTGGCGTAATGGTTTGTGCTACAGCTAGCATTAGGGTTAGGGTTAGGCTTGGGTTAGGGTTAGGGGGTAGGTGTATGTGTAAGTGTAGATGTTAGGATTAGGGTTAGGGTTAGGTTTAGGGTTAGGGTAGGTACAGGTTTAGGGTTGGGGTTGGGGTTAAGGATAGAATTAGGGGTTGAGGGTTGGGTTTAGGGTTAGGGTTGGGAGTGCGGTTAGGGTTAGGGTTTGGAGTAGTTTCGATTTAGGGTTAGGGTTAGAATAGGGTTAGGGATAGGGTTAGGGTTGGGGCTACGGTTGGGGTTAGGGTTGGGGGTTGGGGTGGGGTTAGGGGTTATGGTTAGCATTACTCTTGGGTTTAGGGTTGGAAGGGTTTCGGTTTGGGTATGATTTAGGGTTAGGGTTAGGGTTTGGGCTTAGGGTTAGGGTTAGGGTTAGGGTTTGGGGTTAGGGGTAGGGGCAGTGGTATGTGTTGTTGTTTGGGTTAGGGTTGGGGTTGGGTTAGGGTTACGGTTAGGGTTCTAGGGTTAGGAGTTAGGGTTTGGGTTTCGGTTTGGTGTTAGGGTTAGGGTTGGGTGGGGTTAGTTGTTAAGATTAGGGTTAAGTTGGGGTTGGTGTTAGGATTAAGGATAGGGTTATGGGTTGTGGTTGGGGTTAGGGTTAAGTTGGGTTAGGGTTAGGGGCTAGGTTTAGGGATAAGGCTAGGGCTAGTCCTAGGGCTGGGGGCTGGGGGCTAGGGCTGGTGCTGGAGCTCAGAGCTAGGGGTTGAGTGTAAAGGGGGGGTGGGCTTTGGGGTTACAGTTAGGGTTGGGGTTTCAGGATTACCGTTGGGGTTAGGGTTGAGTTTGGGGCTAGTGTTGGGGTTGGGGTTAGCGTTACTCTTAGGTTGAGTGTAGAAGAGGTTTAGGTTTGGGGGTTAGCATTAGAATAAAGTTGGGGTTGGGTTTAGTTTATTGGGGACAGGGTTAGGTTAGGGATAGTGTTACGGTTTAGTATTGGGATTAAGGTTGGTGTCAGGATTAGGGGCTAGATTGGGGTTGGGGTTAAAGGGTAGGGGAAGGGATAGGGGTGGGGTATGTGTTGGAGTTAGGGTTAGGGTTAGGATTGAGTTAAGGTTAGCGTTGGGGGTTGGGATTGGGGTTAGGATTAAGGATAGGTTAGGGGTAGGGTAAGGGTTAGTTTAGGGTTATGATTAGGGTTAGGGTTAGTGTTGGGGTTAGGGTTAGGTTTAGGGTTATGGTTAGGATTAGGGTTAGTGTTGGGGTTAGCGTTAGGGGTTGGGGTTAGGGTTTAGGTTTGGGGTTAGTGTTACATTTAGGGTTAGGGTTGGGGTTGGGGTTAGGGTCAGGGTCAGGGGTTGGGGTTGGGGGTTGGGATTGGGTTTAGGGTAAGGGTTAAGAATAGTGTTGGGTTAAGCCGAGGATAGGGTTAGTTCTAGGGCTGGTGCCCCAGGTGCTAAGGCTAGTGTTGAGTGTTGGTGTTGGGGTACGGTTAGGTGTAGGGTTGGGGTTGGGGTTGGGGTTAGGATTGGGGTTAGGGTTGGGGTACAGTTGGGGTTAGGGTCAGGAGGGTTTCGGGTTGGGGTTAGGGGCAAGAATAGGGTTAGGGTTAAGGTTAGGGTTATGGTGCAGTTGGGGGTAGGGGTTGGGGTTGGGGGTTAGGGTTAGGGTTAGGGTTTAGGGGTTAGGATTTGGTTCAGGGTTGGGTTTGGGGGTTGGGTTAGGGGTAGGTTTAGTGTTAGGAGTATGGGTTAGGTTTGGGTTTGGTTAGGTTTAGGGTTGGGGTTGGGGTGTGGTTGGTGTTGCAGTTACCATTAGATTTGGGAGTTAGGCTGGCTTGGGGTTAGGGGTAGGGGTATGGGTAGAGTAGGTATTGGGGTTGGGGTTGGGGTTGGGTTTATGGTAAGGGTAGGTATGGGTTTAGGGTTGGGGTTGGGGTTGGGGAAAGGGTGGGGTTAGGGTTCGGTTTAGGTTAGGGTTAGAGTACGGTTGGGGCTAGGGTTCGAAGGGTTTCGGTTTAGGGTTGGGGGGTGGGGCAGGATTAGGGATAGGGTTAGGGATAGGGTGCGGTTGGGATTGGGGTTGGGGTTGGGGTTGGGGGTTGGGGTTGGGGTTAGGGTTAGGGTTAGCATTACTCTTAGGTTTAGGGTTAAAGTGGTTTCGGTTTGGGGTATGATTTGGGGTTTAGGGTTAGGGGCTAGGCTCAGTGTTGGGGTTAGGGGTTAGGTTTGGGTTTAGGGGTTGGGGTAGGGGGTAGCGGTGCTGTTGGGGTTTGGGTTAGGGTTAGGGTTGGGTTAGGGTTGGGGTTGGGGTTTGGGGTTAGGGTTGGGGTTTAGTTTTGGGGTTAAGGGTTAGTGTTAGTTTTGGGGTTAGGATTACTGCTAAGGTTGGGTTGGGGTTATCATTAGGGTGATGGTAAGAGTTAGGGTTGTTTTACGGTTAGGGGTTGGGGTAGGGGTTACGGTATGGGTATGGGTTGTGGTTTGGGTAGGGTTATGGTTAGGGTTAGCATTACTCTTGGGTTAGGTTTAGAAGGGTTTCGCTGGGGTGGGTTTAGGATTGGGGTTAGTGTTTAGGCTTAGGGTTGGGGTGAGGTTGGTTTAAGTTTAGTGTTGGGGTTGGGGTTAGGGACAGGATTGGGGTTAGCGCTACTGTTAGGGTTAGGGTTACAAGAACATTAGGTTTAGGGGTTGGGGTTAGGGTTGGGGTCGGTTGGGGTTAGGGTTGGGGTTGGGGTTCAGGATTAAGGTTAGGGTTAGGGGTTAGGGTTAGGGTTAGGGTTATGGGTTGGGGTTAGGGGTTGGGGTTGGGTTGGGTGTTACGGTTATGGATAGTGTTCAGGTAGGGGTAGGGGTAGGGAATGGATTGGGGTTATGGTTACAGTTGGTTTTATTGTTGTATAAGGATTGGGGGTTAGTGTTAATGTTTAGGGGTTAGGGTTAGTGTTGGGTTTGGGTTTTAGTGATGGGGGATTGGGGGTAGGGATAGGGTTAGGGTTGGGGTTAGGGTTAGAGGTTGGGTTGGGGTTAGTTTGGGGGTTATGGTTTAGGTTTGGGGTTAGGGTTATGGTTGGGGTTTAGGGTTAGGGTTTGGGTCAGGTTTAGGGTTGGGGGGTTAGGGTGGGGTAGGGGGTAGCGGTATGTGTTGGGGTTTGGGTTGGGGTTAGGATAGGGTTGGGGTTGGGGTTGGGGTTCGGGGTTTGGTTTGGGGTTAGTGTTAGGGTTAGGGATAGCTTGAGGTGGTGTTGGGTTTGGGGTTAGTGTTAGGGTTAGGATTGGTGTTAGTGTGGGGTTTCGTTAGGGTGGGGGGTAGGGGTAGGGGTAAGGGGTAGGGGTATGGTTTGGGGTTGGGGTTGGGGTTTGGGTTGGGTTCGATTAGGTTTAGGGTTGGGGTTAGGGTTAATGGTAGGGATAGGGTAGGCCGCAGGATGGGGTTGGGCCTAGGGCTAGTGTTAGGGCTATGGCTGGGGCTAGGCTGGGGTTAGTGTTAGGGTTAGTGTTTGGGGTTAGGGGTTAGGGGTTACATTTGGGAGTTAGGGGTAAGTGTTGGGATTAGTGTTAGGGTTAGGGTTATGGTTTAGGGTTAGGGTTAGGATTTGGGGTTAGGGTTAGGGATAGGGTTAGTGTTAGGGTTGGGGTAGGGTTGGGGGGTTTAGGTTTAGGGTTATTGTTGGTGTTAATGTTGGTGTTTGGGTTAGCATTAGCGTTGGGGTTAGGGTTTGGTTAGGGTTAGGGGTCAGGGGTAGTGGTAAGGATAGGGTATGGGTTGCGGTTAGTTTTGAGGTTTTGGGTTAGGGTTGATTTGGGGGTTGGGGTTGGTTTGGGGTTTAGGGTTTGGGGTTTAGGGGTTGGGGTTAGGGGTATGGGTGTGGTTGGACCTAAGGATAGGTTTGGGCCTGGGGCTGGTGCTGGGGGTAGGGCTACGGCTAGACTGGGTTTGGGTTTGGGTTGGGGGTTCAGGGTTGGGGGTTGGGATTGGGTTATGGGGTCAGGGGTTAGGGTTAGGTTTAGTGTTAGTGTTAGGGTTGGGGGTAGGTTTACGATTAGGTTTAGGTCTAGGCTTAGGGTAGGGTTAGGTTTGGGGTTGGGGGTTGGGTTTGGGGATAGGATTAGGGTTAGCGTAAATGTTAGGGTTAGGGTTAGAGGGTTTGGATTTAGGGTTGGGGTTAGGGTTGGGTTGGGGTTAGTGTTAGGGTTAGGGGTTAGGGATTGATTTTGGGTTATGTTTGGGGTTGGGGTCAGTGTTTAGGGTTGGGGTTAGGGATTGGGGTTTAGTGATGGGGTTAGGTTGGGGGTTGGGGTTAGGAGTATTTGTTGGGTTGGAGTTAGGTTTAGGGTCAGGATTGGGTTAGGGTTAGTGTTGGGTTAGGGTTTAGGGTTAGGGTTAAGGTTGGGTTAGGGTTAGGATTAGTGGTAGTGTTAGGGTTAGGGTTAGGTTTAGTTTTGGGTAAGGTTTAGGGTTTAGGGATATGGTAAAGGTTGGGGTTAGGGGTTGGGTTTAGGGAAGGATAGGATTAGGGGTTGTGTTTAGGGTTAGGGTTAGGGTTTGGGGACTAGTGTTGGGTTGGGCATGGGGTTATCGTTGTGGTTTGGGGTTTAGGTTTGGGGTTAGGGTTAGAGTTAGGGTTGGGTATAGGGCAGGGTTAGGGTTGTGGTTGGGGGTTAGGGTTGGGGGTAAGTGTTAGGGTTATGGTTAGGCTGGGATAGGGTTAAGACTAGGGCTAGGGATAGTGCTAGGGCTAGGGTTAGGGTTAGTGTTTGGTGTTATGATTAGGGTTAGAGTTTAGGGTAGGGATAGGGATAGGGGGTTAGGGTTCGGGTTGGGGATAGGTTAGGGTTAGGGTTAGGGATTATGGTTAGGGTTGGGGTTGGGGCTTGGGTTTGGAGTTAGGGAAAGGTGTTTGGGCTTAGGATAGGTGTTGGGGTTAAAGTTAGGGTTAGTGTTAGAGTTAGGACTAGGGCTAGTGTTGGGGTTGGGGTTAGGGTAGGGTTAGGGTTACGGTGAGGTTAGTGTTTAGTGTTAGGGTTAGGGATAGGGTTAGGGTTTAGGGTTTAGTGTTAGGGTTAGGCACAGGTTTTGGGCTTAGGATAGGTGTTAGGGTTAAAGTTAGATTGGGGTTAGGTTGGGACTTGGTCTATGGTTGGGGTTAGGGTTGGGGTAGGGTTAGGTTTACGGTTACTGTTAGTGTTTGGTGTTGGGCTTAGGGTTGGGGTTAGGGAAAGTGTTTGAGGCTTAGGATAGGTGTTAGGGTTAGATTTGGGATTAGGGTTAGTGTTAGGACTAGGGCTAAGGTTAGGGTTGGGGTTGGGTAGGGTTCGGGTTTAGGGTTTCGGGATAGGATTAGGGTTAGGGTTAGGGTTTAGGGCTAGGGATAGTTTTAGGGCAGGGGGGCTACTGCTGGGGCCCCTAGGAGCTGGGGCTCTGGCTAAAGTTAGGATTAGTGTTGGGGTTTATATTATGGTTATGGTTGGGGTTTAGGGGTTGGGGTAGGGTTGGGGTAGGGTTGGCATTGGGTTTAGGTTTGGGGTTGAGGGTTAGCGTTACTATTGGGTTTGGTGTTAGAAGTAGGTTGAGGTTTGGGGTTGGGGTTGGGAATATGGTTGGGGCTAAGGTTGGGGTTGGGGTTGGGGGTTGTGGTTGGTGTTAGGGTTAGGGTTAATGTTAGGGTTGGGTTGGGATTAGGTAGGGGTTGAGGATTTAGTGTTAGGTTTAGGGTTCGGGTTATGGTTTGGGTTTGGAAATAGGGTTCAGGTTAGGGTAGTGGTCTGGTTAGGGCGGGCGGTTTAGGGTTATAAGGATTAGTGTTAGGGTTAGGGTTAGGGTTAGACGGGTTAGTTTGGGGGTTAGGGTTAGGGGGTTAGGGTTAGGGTTAGGGTTTTAATATTAGGGTTAGGGTTAGGGTTGGCGTTTAGGGTTAGGTGTAGGTTTAGGGGTTGAGATTAGGGTTAGGGATAGGGGTAGGGAGTAGGGTTAAAGATAAGTGTGTGTTAGGATTAGGGTTACGGATGTGTTGGGGTTATGGTTGAGTTTGGGGACAGGTTTGGGGTTAGGGTTAGGGTTGGGGATAGGGTTAGGTCTGGGGCTGGTGCCGGGTATGGGGCTGGGTCTGGGGCTGGGGTTGGGGGTTAGGGTTAGGGAGGGTTAGGTTTGGGGTTGTGGTTGGGGTTAGGGTTGGGGTTAGGGTTACCATTACTGTTAGGGTTAGGGTTAGAAGGGGTTTGGGTTTGGGGTTAGGGGTTAGAATAGGGTTGGGGTTAGGGGTTGGGGTATAGGGTTAGGATTGGGGTTTAGATTTGGGGTTGGGGTTAGGTTGGGTTTGGGGTTTAGAGTTAGGGTTAGGGCTGGGGCTGGGGTGGGGCTAGGGCTGGTGCTAGGTCTAGGGTTGTGCCGCGGGGCTACGTTTGGGGTTGGGGTTGGGGTTTAGAGTTGGGGTTAGGTTGGGATTAGGTTTGGGGTTGGGGTTGTTGTTGGTGTTTGGTGTGGGTTAGGGTTGGGTTTTAGTGTTAGGGATACTTCCGGGGCTAGGGCTGGTGCTAGAGGGTGGGGGTTAGGGTGTAAGTTTAGGGTTGGGGTTAGGGAGAGGGTTATGGCAGGTTAGGTTTAGGTTTGGGTTGGAGTTGGTTTTAGTATTAGGATTAGCGATACTGTTAGGTTTAGGGGTTATAAGAGGTTTAGGTTTAGGGTTAGGATTAGAATAGTGTTAGGGTTAGAGTTAGTGTTAGGGTTGGGTTGGGATTAGGTAGGTTAGTGTTTAGTGTTGGTTTGGGGTTGGGATTATGGTTTCCGGTTTAGGCATAGGGTTCCGGGTTAGGTAGCGGTCTGGTGGGGCAGGTTAGGGTTGGGGTTAGGGTTATAAGAGTTCAGTTTTGGGTTAGGGTTAGACAGAGTTAGTTTTAGGGTTAGGGTTAGGGAGGTTGGGGTTAGGGTTAGGGTTTAGTATAAGGTTGGGGGTTTGGGTTTAAGGTTACGGTTGGGGTTGGGGTTTACGGTTAGGTGTGGGTTTTAGGGGTTAGATTAGGGTTGGGATGGGGGTGGGGGTAGGGGTTAAAGATATGCTGTGTTAGGGGTTGGAGTTACGGTTGTGATGGGGTTATGGTTAGGGTTTAGGGACAGGTTTGGGGTTAGGGTTAGGGTTAAAGGATAGGTTAGGCCCTAGGGCTAGTGCTAGGTATGGGAGCTAGGTCTAGAGCTAGGGTTAGGGGTCGGAGTTGGGGTGAGGTTGGAGTTTGGGGTTGTGGTTGGGGTTGGGGTTAGGGTTAGGGTTACCATTACTGGTGGGGTTGGGTTAGAAAGGTTTGGGTTTGGGTTGGGGTTAGAATAGGTTGGGGTTGGTTCGGGTGTTCGGGTTGGGATTGGGGTTGCAGGATTTGGGTTGGGGTTGCATTGGTTTGGGTTTGGGAGTTAGGGGTTGGTTGGGCTGGGGTGGGGTGGGGCTAGGGCTAGTGCTGGAGTCTGGGTTTATGGCCTGGGGCTACGTTGAGGGGTTGGGGTTGGGGTTTAGGTTAGGTGGGATAGGATTAGGTTTGGGGTTGGGATTGTTGTTGGTGTTTAGTGTTGGGGCTAGGTTAGGGTTAGGTTTAGTGTTGAGGATAGCACTGGTGCTAGGGCTAGTGCTAGGGTTAGGGTTAGTATTTAAGTTAGGGTTAGGGTTGGGAGAGGGTTGGTGGGGTTAAGTTTCCAGGTTTGGGGTTGGAATTGGGTTTAGTATTAGGATTAGCGTTACTGTTAGGTTTAGGGTTATCAAGGTTTAGGTTTAAGGTTAGGATTAGAATAGTGTTAGGGTTGGGATTAGGGTATTAGGGTTGGGGTTAGTGGTTGGGATTTGGGGTTAGTGTTGGGTTAGTGGTGGGGTTAGGTTTGGGGTTAGGTTGGGGTTGGGGTTGGGGTTGGGTTGGGTTAGGGAGGTTTGGGATTAGGGGTTAGGGTTAGGGGTTACAGTTGGGGAGTAGGAGTAGGTAGGAGGTTATGCTTTGGGGTTAGGGTTGATTTAGGTTAGAGTTAGGATTAGGGTTTTATGATTATGGTTGGGGTTAGGTTAGAGTTGGTGGGACAGTGATGGGGTTGGGGCTGGGGCTGGAGCTGGTGCT
>CAKJTW010000633.1:0-31844 GCA_917880005.1 Nanger dama | reverse complement strand
TGAAGTTCTTCAGTGCTCGCAGCAAGTTTCCAGGTGTCCCATTGTTCAGGCCCAATCTGGTTATTGAGGACTGTTGGAGGACAAGGTGGGTGCCATTCCACCGTCAACCCAGCCAAGAAGTCCTTTGTCATGGTAATGTTGCATTATAGTGATACTAACCTTCTATGCTACTTGAGTAGCATAGTCACATGCAGTGCTGTTAAAATCATCTGAGCACTTAGATAACCACATACCATGGGGTCTCAATTGACAATTGTATGATTAGCCACAAACTAATTTTCCTGATTTGGCCTGACACGTGTTCCAGTGAACCGGAGTATATTTAAAGTTCTTATTAGTAAACCCTTTGCATAGTGTTCTTTGTTCTTTTCCCTAAAGTTTCAGTAGTATTGTAAGACCTCGCGGTCTTTTCTCGGGAACAGTCGCCCCAAAGACCACAGTGACTCGAATTCGATGCAATCAGCAAGAGGATTTATTAGGCCAGGCTGGCGTGCCAGGGTTCAGCCTCTTTGGGAGAAGCGAACCTGGAACACTCACCGAGAGAGATTTTTATGTAGAAAGATCAAAGACAACTGGGAATGAGATCGGAATGTAGGGAACAATGCGATAAGGGGGTCTAGGGATGAAGTGGAGACATTTGATTGGTGGGGACGGTTTACAGGTAATTTAGTAAAGACAGTTGACTGACCACCCAGCGGTGCCTGGTACAGGAAATGCATCCTTGAGGAAAGGTCTGTTATAAGTCATCAGTTAAGAATAGGGAGCAGTCAGGAGGCTCTGAGTCATCAAGATAAGGGGGAAAGCTATGCGGCACATTCTGCCTTCCAGGTTTAACTTTTAACCTAGGAGTTTTCCAGTGCCCTTCTCAGAAAGCACTAAATGAAGTTACATTCTTACAGAAGGACGAATACAATGATTTATAACAAAGAGAATTCATTATCCCAAAAGCCTTGTTTTGCTAACATCAAAACTACTATAATTCCTTAACCTAAAAGTTCTTCAGTATAAACATTGTTCACGGACAAAGAAAGGGCAGTAAATAATCTAAGCAACATCTGAAAGTCCTCTTTTGGAGGCAGGGCAAAAGCCCAATTTTGTCTGCTAATGTTCATGCATAATTTTGCTGGGCCCATACACAAAGGAAGGACTTCATAACCTAGAGAGATATTAGTTTCCCTTCTTCAGGGTGCAAGGGCCCTTTAAGGCTTCAGGGAGAAGGCATATGTGTGGAGTCATTGGTTAATACCATTGGTCCTTTCTCCATCCATTCTACAACCTGAAGTAAAGGGGGTTGGGTAGGTAAGCCCACTGTGCTTGATTAGTTCAGCTTGAGTTGGAGGGAGGCGCCAGCAAGGAAAACAAGCAGAGCAACAGAAATATTTTCAGGACTCTGAGGCATTTGCTTTTGAGAAACCAGATTTTCAGCTTGATTAGTAAGGGTTTTTATTTGTACCCCAAGACGGGAGATCATAAGGTTGATGCCGCTGAGGGTGGTGCTTTCTGGAGATCTTTGGAGCCACCATGGCCTGTATTGGAATTTCTTCCTCCTGGGGTTTTTGTTGTCTCATTTCTGTGTTGAAGGCTGGGGGCCCCCTTGGGTCGGATCTTCCAAAGAGGAAGCCATGTGAGTTCATTGGATCCATCTGGGGAAATACAAGCATCCCCCTCTCTATATAAGATTAATTTCCCATATTTCCATTGTTCATTCAATCTGTCTTGTTACCAAATGGGCAGAGGAAGAGAAGAGTCTTTCAGTTCCTTGAAATGTTTTCCTGCTTGTGTCAAGATGTCTCCTTGCAGTCAGTTTAAAAATTTAAAGCTATATTAACAATAGTTATAGGGCTTAAAGAATATATTGCGTTGGAATCTAGTAAAGTCCGCTCTGGATAAGGAAAATAAAAGTGTTGCTGTGTATTCCTCCGTATTTAATTTTTTATTTGTAGTTTCAGTGTGTAATGTGTTTAACTCTGTCTTGTGTTTGTGGATTATAAGAAATGTCTGTAATCTATTTAATAGAGAATATATGTAAAAATTGAAATGCTTAGAAATATAGTCAAGGTCATTGTCTGTTTTTATAGAATTAGGTGTTCTCAGTATTGCAACGTAAGCTAACAGGTGGGTTATAACGTGTAGTTTCATCTCAGAGAGCTGTGGCCTATATAAAAGAAGAATTTGTATCGATCGAGACATGTAAGAAGGAAGAGGAAGAAAGTTCAGAGCAATGAGTTACATCCACTTGCCATAAAGTTCTCTTTCATTTGTCAGAAACCTTTTTATAGGTTTGTATTCATCATTATGGCAAATAAAATATATATTTATTAATAGTCTAAAATCTCTTTAGTTTCTCTGTAAGAAAAACTTTTTGTAAGAGGAAGTTAGTGTTCAGTAATTAATGTTCTAAAATCTTACTTTATTTGGAAATGACCTAGCTATTTAATAAACTTTTCTTATTTTGTTTAGTACTATATTATGAATTTAAGTTAACCCAATCCTAAGAGATTACTTTAGGTAGACATTTTGAAAATATATTTATTTTTATTAGAGTTTATCTAAAAGTTTTCATCTCATTTATGTGTGTATATATATATATATATATATATAAAATATACACACACACACACACAAAGAGTTACTTTTTGTTGACAAACTTAGTTTACCTTAAATCTAGGCACAATAAAAGTATTATATAGTGATGATTTAAGACATGTCTTAATTAGATTAGCAAACATATTTATTTAAATAAACATTTAATATTGAGTATTTTTCAGTTCACATGAACTTGTATTTAAATAAAGCTCGTTAATTTCATATTATCCAAAAACAAAGACATACATTGAGACATAGATTATTTTAGATAGACAGAGACATAGTTTTCCACTTGACATTTAGAATATCTTTTGAGATATATATATATATATATATTTTTTTTTTCCTGAGTTCCACCAATTTGTTTATGGCTCGAGTCCCAGATAGAGTGGGCTGTGTATCCCAAGGACATGATAAGAGTTAACTTTAGGTTTTTCTTAGACCTGTTTTTGTTTCCCAGGCAGAATTGGAGCTCCAAAAAGTATTTTAGCAAGTTAACCTTTTCCTAACTGCACATGTAAGAAGAACCAGATTTGCAATTTCAAAAAGATTTTATTTTAATCAGTTTTTTCTGGAGTCTAAAGAATGAATATCATGGCCATTCAGTGTCAAAAATGTCACTTCTCCTTTTTGTAGTTACAGTATATTATTAATGATATATGCATGAAGGAATTACTGTCACATTGAATGTAAAGCCTTGGCTACAAAATTTTGGCAAACAGAACTGTTAAGTATACCCTGAGGTAACACAGTCTATTGAAATCTTTTATGAGGCCCAATGTGATTAGGAAAAGGGAGAGAGAAAGTGAATCTCTCTCGGTGTAAAGGTATATTTAAAAATCAGTCTTGTAGATCAGTAATAATAATGTGCCAATTTTGAGGAACAGTAGTAGGGGATGGGATCCCTGGTTGTAGTGCACCTGTGGGATTCATAGATGCATTAACTTTTCTAAGGTTTGTTAAGAGATGTCATTTGTTAGATTTCTTTTTAGAACAAAAATAGAGTTCCAAGGAGAGTAAGATTCCTCAATATGTTTTAATTCTAATTGTGTGTCTATAAGTTCTTTAGTAGCCTGTATTTTTTCTTTCATGAGGTGCAATTGTTCTGTGCAAATAGGCTCATCATTCTTCGAAGTTATTTTAATCATTGCTTTGTTTGTTAAATGAGCAGTGACCCCTAGGAAAAATGTGGACTGTATACCTGAGTTTGCCATTGCATAAGTAAGTCCCTTCCTATTAGATTAAGGGACCTATCACATAAGGTCTTAATGTTGCGGGCTGGCCTTTCGCTCCTTCATATGGGTAGAGTTGAATATTTTTGATAAATTTCTTGTACTTTGGTTTGAGATATTCCTGCAGTTTGGCAAGAGGTTTTTGTATAGGCCAGGTTTGGGGCCATAAGTGTTTGGAAATAATAGTAATATCAGATCCAGTGTCGAGGAGACCAGAAAATCTTGAACCATTAATTTTGATATTTATATTTGATTGGACATATTGAGATACCAATGATATCCATAAGGATTCTTTTGGATCTGCCTAATCTGCTTGTCCTTACATTATTAGAGGAGTTAATAGAAATGTAAGGCAAAAGAAGGAATTGAGCAATTTTGTCCCCCTTTTTGAAATGTCATAGAATCTGAGATGACATCATCATTTGAATCTCTCCTTTATAATCTGAGTCAGTTACTCCAGGGTGAACAGTAATTCCTTTAGAAGTCAAACTAGATTGGCCAAGCAAGAGACGGAAGGTTTGTGGGGCCAGGTGTCCAAAAAGTCCGGTAAGTACTGTAGAAGGGACTGCTTGAGGGTAAAGGGAAAAATCATTTACGGCTGATATACCGACGACAACACTGCCGGATGTTGAGGGTTTGAGGAAAAGATACAAGTTGCCCCTGGTTTTTGTTGTAAGGGACCTGGATTTGGGGGGGTACCCTGTTTGGAGTCTCCCGGAATAGATTTTCCTTCAATATCAAATTTAGATTTACAGTCTTTGGCCCAATGCATTCCTCTCTGGCAGCGAGGGCAGATTCTTGAAGTTTTTTATTAGCCTTCTTAGGGCAGTCCCTTTCTAAATGGTTTTTATCTCCACATGTAAAGTATCCTTCATTTCCCTTTCTAGAAGGCAGCAGCCATTGTCATAGCTAGCATTTGCATCTTTTGAGTTTCTGATTCCAGATTGCGCTTTCAAATAATCAATAATGGTCCCAGTCTCACGAATTGGAACGATAGCTCTTTGACATTCCAGATTTGCATTCTCATAAGCAAGTAATTTCTCTAGCTGTTTTTTGGCTTCTCCAATTACAGTATGAGAAATAGCAGTTTCTATTCTAACTAAAAAACCAGCATAACATTGATTAGGTCCTTGTTATGTTTTAGTGTAGCCACCTGTAGGCTCTTTGAGGAGTAATTCAATCCCAAGCTTCAAGGACCACTGTTTTCCATTGTTCCTGCAATAAGGGAGGGCATTGTATTTGAGCTTCCATGGTATCAAATTGTCTGGCGCCAGTTATCATTTCAAAAGCACTTTGGTTTGGGAGAGTGCCAGCTCGAGGATTCTTGTTAGCATGGTCTCTGGCTATATCATGAAACCACATTTTCCATTGAATATAGTCTCCTGGTTTAAGGAGAGCTTTTATTAAAGTTCACCAATCGTAGGGAATAAAATTTCCAATAGAAGATGCCACAACATTTAGAAGCACTTTAGTAACAGGCGAATATGGACCATACATAGTTACAGCCTTTTTATTTGTTGCATGTAAAAAGATTCATACCATCATATTGAGGTATTCTGTGCCCTTGAGCGACAGGATTTCTTACAACTGGGAAGATGGAGAAACCATCGGCATCAGAAACTTGTCATAGCAAAGCCTGTAATTCAGAGAGCCTCTGTCACGGAAGAGAGTAAGTGCTGATTTTTTGCAAATATGAGTCTGTGCCAAGGACTTTTTGTTCAGAAGAGCATGAAAGGTCGTTGCTGAACCACGCAAACATCCATCCAGTAAAAGTATCAACCCAGACTTGTAAAGCAAGAATACCCATTAGCTTTTGGCATATGAGTAAAATCAGCTTCCCAGTCTTCTCCAGGATGCTTTCCACTTCATTGTAACCCAGATTTTGCTAGCTTTTCAGTCTTTAGGTTATTTTTCTAACAAACCTTACACCTTTTGATAATGTTCTTTAAAGTTTTCATTACATTTTTCCCTCAGACAAACGAGATGCAATCTGGTAAGTACTCTCTGCACCCAAATGAAAACTCTGCTGCAAAGCCTTAAGAATTTTCCATTGAGCATTTTCAGGAATTACTAGTCATCCATCCTCAGACTGTAACCATCCTTTATCCGTAATCTTAGTTCCTCTTATATCTTTCTAATTCTTGCTCAATAGATTGTGGTTTTTTTCTGTTCTACAGGACCTGTCCAGATCAAGGGTGTCTGTTGTAAAGGGGTTTCTTAAAGTGCCGCTTTTCTGGCTTGACAGTCAGCCAGCTGATTACCTTCAGCTGCTTTACTCTGATCTCTCCCTGCTGTGCCCTGTGCAATGCATAACAGCTGCTTCTTTAGAACAATATATACCAGTTAAAAGTCTCTCAATCTATCTGAAATGGTTCATAGGTTCTCCTGTTGCTGTTTTGAACCGTCTTTCCATATTGCAGCATGAGCATGTAAAGTCAAAAGGCATATTTAGAATCCATGTAGATATTTACTCGCTGCCCTTTGCTTAATTCTAGAGCTCCGGTCAGATTCACAACGCCACTAACTGAGCACTGGTTTCCTGGGGGAGAGATTTTGCTTCTAAAACCTGTTTTTCAGTCACCAAGGTGTAACCTGCTTCATGCTTTCCATCCCGAACAAAGGAGCTGCCATGTGTAAATATTTCCATGTCAGGATTGTCTAATGCGGTATCCATTAGATCCTCCCAAGCTGCATAGTTTAAAGTTAGAAATTGCGAACAATCGTGATAAGGTGTTACATTTTCCTTCTCAGGAAAGAAAGTGGCAGGATTTAAATGTCCACAAACTTTAAGGTTAGTTACTGGTTCTTCTAACAACAATGACTGATATTTAAGAAGCCTACTGTCTGTCATCCTAATATTAACCTTAGAGTTTAAGATTCCACTCACATCATGAGAAGTCAGGACAGTAAGATTTCATTGATTAATTATTTTTAAAGCTTCAGGTGCTACTAAAGCCGCTGCCCCAATTACTCTTAGGCAGTGGGGCCACCCACGTGAATTCTCTACTTAGGTAAGCAATAGTTGGCTGGTGAGGCCCTCCAGGTTGTGTCAAAACTCCCAAGGCCACACCTTTTCTTTCAGTGACAAATTAAATTCTGACCCTGTGGGCAAGCTCAAACCCTGAGCTTGCAGGAAGGCAGTCGGAAGAACCTTTAAGAAACATCTTAGGAGAGCTGTTGTCAGAATCATTAGGTTCTAACAAAGGAGAGGCTTCTGGATTTGTGCCTGCTGGCAGAGGAGGAGCATTTGAAGCAGCTGGGCAGGGCTAGTAGGAAAATTTTGAAGTATTTTATCTTCTACTTGGCCCTTTTGTAAAGTTTTATCATCTACTTGATATTCATGCAATAAGTGTTCTGTCTGTTGTCGAGTATTGGGAGGGCTAGAATTTACCTTGAAATGGCAGAATTACAGCTTTAATGGGAGCCCATAGGGGTCAGAAATCAACTGGAATATTTTTTCCCTGACTGGTGACTCGTTCAACATTTTCTTTTACCCAGTGCCAAATTCATAAATCAAAACGACCTTTATTAGGGAACCAAGGATTTCATTTAACCACTGTTTGAAAGCAAGCCTCTATTCATTGACACGAAACCAAAAGTCCCTGAGCTTTAAACAAATGGTAAAATAAAGTAGAGAAAAGATGGGGCTTTCCAGCCATTTAACCTGTTAGCCCTTATTGACCTCAATAGGTCCCAACCTCAATAGGCCCTGAGTCCCTCTGTTTGAAATTCCATGTATACCAGAGTCCTTGTTCGGATGCCACTTTGGGTCTGTGAATGGACCAGAACCTGGCGATCTGGAGCCAATGATAAGAAAGTGGAAGAGATAAAAAGAGAGAGAGAAAGAAAGAAAGGCACGGAGACCCAAGCTCTGATGGTGCAAAGGTGCTTTAATATTTCTGTGAGTATGTATAGACTGTTGTACAAGAAATTTCTTTCGATAATGATAAAGATCAGGAAACCAAACGTAGAGCAACCGTTACCAAGGGAACAAGGGATTGATAATGGTCACAAGGTCAGGAGACAATCCATATCTTAAGAAAGAGGATCGAGACTAAGCAGTTTTGTCGTAAGGAGAATGTTTACTGAAGGAGAGTCAAGCCTCTTTCATCTTATGACCTCAGTCCTGGGAGCAGCGTGCTGTTCCACTCGTTTCTGACAACAGAAACTGATAAGGAACAGAGGATTTATGAGAAACAGCACATAGGAATCCTCCTGTTAAACATTCCCTGACAGGAATCTAGTAAACTCTGCTCTGGATAAGTGTCAGGGGATGTTCAACTTTAAGGGATCCGATATGTTGCATTTTCTTCCTTTGTGTAAGTTCAAGGACTTTCAGTTTCATCTCAGCAAATAGAGGCTTATCTCCAAACGGTGGTTGAAATAATCCCTGATTCCCCAATGAAGACAGTTTCAATTTAGAAATTTGGAACCAGATTAAAGAGAGTCAACCGAGCCTCAAGATGGGGAAAACTATTCCAAAAGATTTCTGGCTCTTATGGGTTCTTATTAATAAAGCTGTGATTCTGCCACTTCAAGGTAGCTCTAACCCCTCCCCTCCCCAGTATTCAACAACAAGTGGAATACTTGTTACATGAATATGAATTAGATGATGAAACTTTACAAAGGGCTCAATTAGAACAACATAAAAGATTTCAAAGTTTTCCCACCAGCCCTGCCCCAAGTGCTCCTCTTCCTTCTCTTGCAATGGGCACAAAACCGAAAGTCCCCTCTGTTAGGACCTAACATACACCATGACAGGTTTCAAGGCCTGGCTAAGCCTGGATAAACAACCACAAGAAAAGCTGGGTCACTGCCCAGAAGGAACTGAGATCATCATTCCCCCGACCTTGGGACCCAGCTAGTCAGCATATTCCCCGTAGCCCGGTTAGAGCCAATCCGGATAACACGGGAGATTCCTTAAGCAGGCCCCCACACGAAAATTTAGCCAATTAGTAGATGCCAAGAAACCCTTGCAGCCAATCTGCCCCTGCCAACTCCCTGTCTTTGTTTTAACCCTCACCAAATGTATAAATACTGCTGTAATTCAGAGCTTGAGGCTTTTGCTCGATTCCACTGTGCTGGATGGGACTTGAGCCCTAACTTGAGCAAGGAATAAACCCCTTTTTGCTTTTGCATTGCTGTGGACGTCTTGTTCTGTCAGTTTTGGGGACTCGGACTTCAGGCATAACATTTGGGGGCTCATCTGGGACCCCCTGACTGGGAAGAATAACACCTTCCAGGCATAAGGGGATCCTTGCTAGGAGGAAGGATATCTGGACCCCAGCATCAGGTCAGGGGGTGAAATGGTCGCCCAGCCAGCAGAAGACCGGGGCTCTAGCACTCGTGCTGGAAGGCAGCTGGCAGCAAGCATAAGACTGGGGCCCAGCATTCGCACTGGAAGGCAGCTGGTTCTGTAAGGGGTCAGGAAGGAACGTCTCTCCTGACCCCGAATCTGGTGGGCAGGGGATAAGATAACATTGGGGAACAGGATAACAGCAACCCAAGATAAACCTAGTTCAGTGTTTTCAGCCGATATTTGTTTGTCTTCTGTCTGTCGCTTATCTTTGTGTGCCAGCGACATTCTTGCTTTTTGTGTATTCATTGTGGGTTCTGCATTATGGGTCAAAACTCTGCCACCTCTCTGATCATTTTTCTGATTTTAAGTCCAAGCATCAAAATTTGTCGATGCTGGTGCAGAAGAGCAAACTAATAACCCTATGTTCATCTGAATGGCCGTTGTTTGAGGTCGGCTGGCCACCAGAAAGAACTTTTGGTTTGCCTGCCTTCCTGGCTGTTAAAGAGAAAATAATGGCTCCTGACACACGGGGCCATCCGGACCAAGCTCCTTATATTCTGGTCTGGAAAAATCTAGTGGAAGATCCTCCAGCTTGGCTAAAACCTGTTATTCACAGTCCCCCAGTGCTTCTGTTCCACAGGTCCTTGTCGCAGAAGCACCCAAGGAGAGGACCATGAAAGGCAGGAGAGTCGGAAGAAGCCGATATTCCAGGAATCCTCTCTATATTCTAGCGTGATTGACTTAGACATTGAAATCTCACCTCTCCCATATATTCAGCCACCCTTGCCCCCACAGATACCACAGGTGTCGTCCAGAGAACAAAGGAGGGACCTGGAACCCTCAGCTCCGCAGTAATAAGGGGGACCAGCCAAGGAAACTCACGGAGGGACCTGAGGGGGCGGAGACTCGTCTGACTACGGAGCCGGGAGGCCCCTTCATCTACCGTTTGGGTGTTTCCTGTTTGGGCCAGGCCAGAAAATCCCGATGGGGAGCGGACATACCAGTACTGGCCCTTCTCCATGAGCAATTTGTATAACTGGAAAACTCAAACCCCTTCTTTTTCTGAAAAACCCCAAGGCCTTATTGATCTCTTAGATTCTATCCTGTTTACTCACAATCCCACTTGGGATGATTGTCCACAGTTGTTGAAGGTGCTTCAACAGTATGTTATACTCCGATATTGTTCCTCTAATCTATGTAAATGAAACTATTTTTATGGTGATCTGCCCTTCTTCAAGATTCAAGTTAATCATTTTATGGCCCAAGATAAACCATTTGGAGCCAAGGTTATCCCAAAATACATCCTATGGGTGAGGGACCTGGTGCCATTCTAAATTTTGAGACGTTCCTTTCTTTCATTAACAGACTGCTGATGACTATATAACATCCAGCTAAAGACTAGCAGGGGAGTACTCTTTCTGCCCCCTTCTGATGCCTATGTCAGAAGTTTTCTCTATCTCCTTTATTTTTCATAAAACTTTGTTACACAAAGTTCTGAGTGATCAAGCCTCATCTCTGGCCCAGGATTGAATTCTTCTCCTCAGGGGGCCAAGAATCCCGGCATCATAATTCAACAACAACCTTTCACTATAGGCCCTAAAGAGAGACCAATGCGCTTACTGCAAAGAGCAGGGACATTGGAAAAATGAGTGCCCCAAAAGAGACCTGAAGAAAAGAGTGTAAAAAGGAAGAGTCGGCTTCATGGTGGATATGGGAACCCAATACTCGGTCCTCAATCAAAAATTCGGGCCAATGTCTAAAAGACTAGTTTGGTCCAGGGAGCCACCGGGACAAAAAGATATTACTGGACTACGACACGAAAAGTGGACTTGGGGACCCAGCGGGTGTCCTACTCATTTCTGGTGATACCAGAATGTCCGGCCCCTTTATTAGGAAGAGACTTATTGTCCAAAGTCAATGTGCAAATCCACTTTGACTCTGGAGGGATATCAGTCACAGACGGGGTTGGACAACCAATTCGTGTTTTATCCCTGGCACTGAGAGATGAATGCAGACTGTATTCACCAAAGCCCCGTGCAGCTGTGGACCCTGCTATGCAATAATGTATCCAAAAATACCCTCTGGCCTGGGCCTAGACAGCAGGCGTAGGACTGGCTAAACAAAGACCTCCCATCATTGTTGAATTAAAAGCAAATGCTACCCCTGTGAGGGTAAAGCAGTACCCCATGAGTCAGGAGGCCCAGCAAGGAATCATGCCACACATACAGTGTTTCCCGAATGTTCACCGCCCCCTGAATACTCCCGGGTTGCCTGTGAAAAACCTGGGGGAACAGACTTTAGACCAGTCCAAGATCTTCATGAAGTCAACAAACTGGTGAGTGACATTCATCCCACTGTCCCTAACCCATACACCCTCCTGAGCGACTTGCCACCAGACTACGTCTGGTATACAATCTTGGACTTAAAAGATGCCTTTTTCAGTTTGCCTCTGGCCCCCCAGAGCCAAGAGATCTTCGCATTTAAATGGACTGAGGAGGATGGCCAAACTGTGGGGCAGCTGACCTGGACTCGCCTTCCACAGGGATTCAAAAACTTGCCGACATTGTTCAATGAGGCTCTGGACGAAGACCTCTGTGAGTACTGGACTAGCCACCCCGATATTGTTCTATTGCAGTATGTGGATGACCTCATGCTGGCCGCTAGTACTAAGGAGGTATGCCTAGAGGCCACAGGCGATCTCCTCCAGACTTTGGGGACATTGGGGTACCGGGCAAGTGCAAAGAAGGCCCAAATTGCTAGACAGGAAGTCATTTATTTGAGATACAAAATAAAACAGGGGGAAAGATGGTTGACTCAGGCTATGAAAGAGACTATTTTATAGATCCTTTAGCCAACAACTCCCCAGCAGGTGAGAGAGCTTTTAGGGACTGCTGGCTACTGCAGGCCATGGACCATGGGGTTTGCTGAAAAGGCCCGGCCTCTATATGAAGGAAGTAGAGAAAATAAGAACTGGACTTGGACTGAGCCAATGAGGTGGGCATTTCAGGAACTTCGACAGGCGTTGCTAGAAGCCCCAGCAAGGGCTAGAGCCAACTAAGCCATTTCAACTATTTGTGGATGAAAGGCAGGGAGTGAGAAAGGGAGTCCTGACACAGCAATGGGGACCTTGGAGGTGGCCTGTGACATATCTCTCTAAACGGCTGGACCCGGTAGCTGCAGGATGGCCACCCTGTCTCCGTATCATCGCGGCCACTGCTCTCCTTGTCCATGATGCTGACAAGTTGACTTATGGACAGCACCTCCTGGTCTACGCTCCCCATGCCATAGAGGGGATCCTCAAACAGCCACCAGGTAAGTGGATTTCTAATGCTCGCTTAACCCATTTCCAAGCCCTGCTGCTGGATGCTCCCCGGATACACTTTCAGACACCTTGTTTTCTAAATCCTGCTACTCTTTTGCCCATCCCGGAGGAGGACGGGCCCCTCCATGACTGTGTTGAAGTGTTGGCTGAGGTAACCACCATAAGAAAAGACCTCAGCAACATGCCATTAAAAGACAATCAGCTGATATGTTTCACAGATGGGAGCAGTTATATAAAGGATGGACAGAGAAAAGCGGGGGCAGCCATAGTAGATGATGCTGGGAGGGTCATCTGGGCCGAGGCTTTGCCCCTGGAACATCCACCCAAAAAGCAGAATTGATAGCTATGATACAAGCACTGGAGAGGGCAAAAGGAAAAAAAGTCACCATTTACACTGACAGCCGGTATGCTTTCAGCACTGTGCACATTCAAGGCCCTATATATAAAGAATGGGGGCTCTTGACGGCAGAGGAAAAGAGATTAAAAACTTACCTGACATTCGCAGACTCTTGGCAACAGTCCACTTGCCCTAGGCAGTATCCATAGTACATGTCCCAGGACACCAGAAAGGAGAGGATGCCAGGGCCCGAGGCAACCGTGCTGCTAATGCAGCAACCCATGAGGTGGCTGCTAGAGACTACAAAGCTCATGTACTGACTGTAGGATTACCACCGCCGGGGAGGGGAACTCTTCCCCCAAGCCCCATATACTCCCCCTCCGATTTAAGCTGGATGGAAGATAATACCAACTGTCCTGCGGGCCAAGACGGATGCTATTGGGACCAAGATGACAACCTGTTGCTTCCTGCTGACCTGGCCAAATATCTCTGTACCCATCTACATCAAACCACCTATTGGGGGAGAAAAAGACTTTGAAACTTCTGCAAACAGCGCAGATGTGGTTTCCCCGACAAAAGGAAATCATACAGGACATAGTCCGCACCTGCAAGTCCTATCAGATGATGAGGCCGGGAAAAGGACAGCACACGGGTGTAAGATACTGGGGGAAAGGCCGGGACATCATTGGGAGATAGATTTTATGGAGGTAAGGCCAGGCAAGTATGGGTACCGTTACCTGCTAGTTTTGGCTGATATGTTTTCTGGGTGGGTAGAAGCTTACCCCACTAAAACAGCAATAATAGTGGCTAAGAAGCTCCTAGAAGAGATAATGCCTAGGTTTGGGCTGCCAGCATCTATCAGCTCTGATAATGGGCCTGCATTTGTGAGTAAAATTGTTCAGGGACTGGCCTCAGCCCTGGGGACCAAATTGAAGTTACATTGCGAGTACAGTCCCCAGAGCTCAGGACAGGTAGAAAGAATGAATCAGACCCTAAAAGAGACTTTAACAAAACTAACAATAGAGACTGGCGGGAACTGGGTGACCCTCCTTTCCTTTGCGCTTTTTCGGGCATGCAACACCCCCTACAAATTAGATATAACTCCCTTTGAAATTGTATATGGGAGTCCGCTCCCCGCTTGTCCAGTGTTTGAGGGAAAATCTAAGCCATCTCCTTCACTATGCACTTTTCAACAAGAGATGCTAGCTTTAAGTAAGGTGCATAAACATATCTGGTCACTGATATGGAAAGTTCATGAACGCCAAAATAAAGGAACAATCCTGTCTCATAACATAGACCCAGGAAATTGGGTCTGGGTTAAAAGACATCAGTCAAAGACCTTAGAACCAAGATGGAAGGGCCCTTATGTTGTTCTTCTTATCACCCCCACTGCCCTAAAGGTGGACGGAATTGGACCCTGGGTACATTGCAACCACGTGCACCGTGCCACTCCAGAGGAACAAGAGAGGGCCCAAAGAGAATGGAAGGTGATGCCGCATCCCTCCAACCCCCTTAAAAATGAAGCTCGTCCGCCAACAGGTCCCAGACGAATCACCCTGACTCTCCTGCTGATGGCCATCTTCCTCAACCCCGGGACAGCCGACACTAACCCACATCAGCCTGCCAAGATCACCTGGACACTTCAGAATGGACTAACCTGAGAAGTACTCAACTCAACCACTGGAATTCACCCCCTAATTCTTGGTGGCCGGACCTATTCTTCAACTTAAAGGAGCTCATGGAGGTAACCTGGGCTGAAGGCCTACTTCGGGATGTTGGATTCTGGGCATGCCCCGGCTATCAGACAAACAATTGGAACTGGAAGACTTGTGGGGGCATACAACACTATTTCTGTCAGTCTTGGGGCTGTGTAACCTCTAATGACAGGGTGTCAAAATAGGGCATAGAGAACCGAGATCTGGTTAACCTCTCGTTCACTGGACCCCTTTGTGGCAGTAACTGGGAAGTCACATGCCAGAGAGGACGTCCAGCACAAGAAAAGATAAGGTTCAACCGGGATAGGGCCAAATCCATAAACACCTGGATCTCTGGGTTAAGCTGGGGACTCCAAACAACTACAGGGCCCTATTGGATGGGCCCCTACTATGGAGGAATTTTAGTCATTAGCCAAACAATAAAACCCATCCAGACCCAGGGTGTAGGACCCAACCTAATCAAGAAAAAAAAAATATATATATATATATAAAGGGCTCAAACTCGGGTAATGACAACATTAACTCCTATGGTCCCCAGTTCCCCACCACCAGAACAACTAAGCACAACTGAGGTCACCGGTCCCCCAGCATTGGCTCCAGATTTAGTCTCAGAAAGGTCAGATCCATTATGGGACTTCATTGAGGCTGCATTTATGACCCTGAACCACTCTGACCCCACTATCACCCAATCCTGCTGGCTCTGCCACACCCTTCATCCCCCCTTCTACGAAGCCATGGGTCTTAACGTCTCCTACAATTTATCTACTAGCTCTAATCGACCTCAGTGCCGCTGGGGAGAACATAAAGTCGGTCTCACAATAGAAAGAAGTATGGGGAAAGGGACTTTGCCTAGGTAAAGTCCCACCTGAAACAGCCTCCCTGTGTGCTGAAACTATTAACTTCACTGAGCAAAACAGAAACAACTTGAGTTTACCTGAAATAAGAGGATGGTGGGTCTGTTCTCATGCTGGGCTGACTCCCTGCTTACACACATCAGTTTTTAACCAGAATAGAGAATTTTGCATTTTGGTGGCGGTACTACCCAAGACGCATATTGGGAACAACAAACACAGCCCAGAGAGATGTCTAGAAAAAGGAGAGAACCGATTACTGCCGTCACTATAGCAGCCTAGTTCAGTCTTGGGATCGCGGGAGCAGGAACAGGAATAGCGTCTATAACTATGCAAAATCAAGGGTTAACTTCCCTGAGGGCTGCCATAGATGAAGACATAACCTATATAGAAGAGTCTATTAGCCACCTTGAAAAGTCTCTAACTTCCCTGTCAGAAGTAGTTCTGCAAAACCGAAGAGGCTTAGATTTGATTTTCCTACACCAAGGGGGACTATGTGCAGCCTTAGAAGAATGTTGTTTTTATGCAGACTACACTGGGGTGGTGAGAGAGTCCATGACAAAAGTGAGAGAAGGATTGGCACAGCAAAAGAGAGAGCGAGAGGACCAACAGGGATGGTTTGAGGCTTGGTTCCATCAATCTCCTTGGTTGACAACGTTAATTTCTACCCTGCTTGGCCCGCTTATTATACTCCTACTTATTGTTACCTTCGGCCCATGCATTTTAAACAGATGAATAACATTTGTAAGGGAATGTATCAGTACAGTTCAGGTGATGGTGTTGAGATAATATCAGGCAGTGTCTCAGAATGGAAAGGAGGATTCCTCTCAATGATAAAAGGACAGGGGGACACTGTTAGGACCTAACATATACCATGATAGGCTTTAAGGCCTGGGTAGGCCTGGATAAACAACCACAAGAAAAGCTGTGTCATTGCCCAGAAGGAACTGAGATCATCATTCCCCCGATCTTGGGAGTCAGCTAGTCAGCATATTCCCCGTAGCCCAGTTACAGCCAATCTAGATAACACAGGAGATTCCTTAAGCAGGCCCCCACGCGAAAATTTAGCCAATTAGTAGATGCCAAGAAACCCTTGCAGCCAATCTTCCCCTGCCAACTCCGTGTCTTTGTTTTAACCCTCACCAAATGTATAAATACTGCTGTAACTCAGAGCTCGAGGCTCTTGCTTGACTCCACTGCGCTTGATGCAACTTGACCCCTAGCTCGAGGTAGCAATAAACCCCTTTTTGCTTTTGCATTGCTGTGGACATCTTGTTCTGTCAGTTTCGGGGACTCGGACTTCAGGCATAATACTCTCAATTAAAGAACAAGATGATCCTGAAGATAATTCTTCTGAGGCTCTTTTTGACACTAAGGCTGACAATACTTTTCTTGATGACAATGGTAAGCCTTTGCCACACACTCGTATGTATGAAAAAGTACTATCCACTCACTCTCCTTCACGATGAAGGCTTTCTGAGTTACTAGCTTTGCAGTCTCAAATACTGAAGCTGATGGTTTCTCTGCTTTTCCTGTTTTGGAGAAATACTAACGCCAAAGGGCAAATAATACCTCAATCAATTCAGTTCAGTCGCTCAGTCGTGTCCGACTCTTTGCGACCCCATGTATTGCAGCACGCCAGGCCTCCCTGTCCATCACCATCTCATGGAGTTCACTCAGACTCACATTCATGGAGTCAGTGATGCCATCCAGCCATCTCATCCTCTGTCATCCCCTTCTCCTCCTGCCCCCAATCCTTCCCAGCATCAGAGTCTTTTCCAATGAGTCAACTCTTTGCATGAGATGGCCAAAGTACTGGAGTTTCGGCTTTAGCATCATTCCTTCCAAAGAAATCCCAGGGTTGATCTCCTTTAGAATGGACTGGTTGGATCTCCTTGCAGTCCAAAGGACTCTCAAGAGTCTCCTCCAACACCACAGTTCAAAAGCATCAATTCTTTGGCGCTCAACCTTCTTCACAGTCCAACTCTCACATCCATACATGACCACAGAAAAAATCATAGCCTTGACTAGACGGACCTTAGTCGGCAAAGTAATGTCTCTGCTTTTGAATATACTATCTAGGTTGGTCATAACTTTTCTCCCAAGGAGAAAGCGTCTTCTAATTTCATGGCTGCAGTCACCATCTGCAGTGATTTTGGAGCCCTCAAAATAAATTCTGACACTGTTTCCACTGTTTCCCCATCTATTTCCCATGAAGTGATTGGTCCAGATGGCATGATCTTTGTTTTCTGAATGCTGAGCTTTAAACCAAATTTTCCCACTCTCCTCTTTCACTTTCATCAAGAGGTTCTTTAGCTCCTCTTCACTTTCTGCCGCAAGGGTGGTGTCAACTGCATATCTGAGGTTATTTATATTTCTACCAGAAATCTTGATTCCAGTTTGTGTTTCTTCCAGTCCAGCGTTTCTCATAATGTATTCTTCATAGAAGTTAAATAAGCAGGGTGACAGTAAACAGCGTTGACGTACTCCTTTTCCTATTTGGAACCAGTCTGCTGTTACATGTCCAGTTCTAACTGTTGTTTCCTGACCTGCATACAGATTTCTCAGGAGGCAGGTCAGGTGGTCTGGTATTCCCATCTCTTTCAGAATTTTCCACAGTTTCTTGTGATCCACACAGTCAAAGGTTTTGGCATAGTCGATAAAGCAAAATTAGGTGGTTTTCAGGAACTCTCTTGCTGTTTCCATGATCCAGTGGATGTTGACAATCTGATCTCTGGTTCCTCTGCCTTTTCTAAACCAGCTTAAACATCAGGAGTTCACGGTTCATGTATTGCTGAAGCCTGGCATGCAAAATTTTGAGCATTACTTTGCTAGTGTGTGAGATGAGTGCAATTGTGTGGTAGTGTGAACATTCTTTGGCATTGCCTTTCTTTGGAATTAAAATGAAAACTGACTTTTCCAGTCCTGTGGCCACTACTGAGTTTTCCAAATTTGCTGGCATATTGAGTGCAGCACTTTCACAGCATCATCTTTCGGGATTTGAAACAGCTCTACTGGAATTCCATCACCTCCACTACCTTTGTTCATAGTGATGCTTTCTAAGGCCCACTTGACTTCACATTCTAAGATGTCTGGCTCTAGATGAGTGATCACATCATCATAATTATCTGGGTCGTGAAGCTCTTTTTTGTACAGTTCTTCTGTGTATTCTTGCCACCTCTTCTTAATATCTTATGCTTCTGTTAGGTCCAGACCATTTCTGTCCTTTATCGAGCCCATCTTTGCATGAAATGTTCCCTTGGTATCTCTAATGTTCTTGAAGAGATCTCTAGTCTTTCCCATTCTGTTGTTTTCCTCTATTTCTTTGCATTGATTGCTGAAGAAGGCTTTCTTATCTCTTCTTGCTATTATCTGGAACTCTGCATTCAGATGCTTATATCTTTCCTTTTCTCCTTGGCTTTTTGCCTCTCTTCTTTTCACAGCTATTTTTAAGGCCTCCCCAGACAGTCATTTTGCTTTTTGCATTTCCTTTCCATGGGAATGGTCTTGATCCCTGTCTCCCGTACAATGTCATGAACCTCATTCCAGAGTTCATCAGGCACTCTGTCTATCAGATCTAGTCCCTTAAATCTATTTCTTACTTCCACTGTATAATCATAAGGGATTTGATTTAGGTCATACCTGAATGGCTAGTGGTTTTCCCTACTTTTTTCAATTTAAGTCTGAATTTGGTAATAAGGAGGTCATGATCTGAGCCACAGTCAGCTCCTGGTCTTGTCTTTGTTGACTGTATAGAGCTTCTCGATCTTTGGCTGCATAGAATATAGTCAGTCTGATTTCAGTGTTGACCATCTGGTGATGTCCATGTGTAGAGTCTTCTCTTGTGTTGTTGGAAGAGGGTGTTTGCTAAGACCAGTGCATTTTCTTGGCAGAACTCTATTACTCTTTGCCCTGCTTCATTCTGCATTCCAAGGCCAAATTTACCTGTTACTCCAGGTGTTTCTTTAGTAAGCCTTTAAGTTCTTTAGTAGCCTGTAATTTTTCCTTCATAAGGGGCCACTGCTCTGTCCAAATAGGCTCGTCATTCTTCCAAGTTATTTTAAGAATTGCTTTGTTTGTTAAATGAGCAGTGGCCACTAGGAAAATTGTGGAATGTATATTTGAGTTTGCCATTGCGTAAGTAAGTCCCTTCCTATTAAATTAAGGGATGCATCTATCACATGAGGTCGTAATGTTGCAGGCTGGCCTTTTGTTCCTTAATATGGGTAGATTTTGGGAGCTCGTGTACACCTGTGACTGATTCATGTCAATGTATGGCCAAACCAATATGATATTGTAACATAGAATAAAGTAAAAATAAAATTTAAAAAAATGAACATTTTGATAAATTTCTTGTACTTTGGTTTGAGAGATTCCTGCAATTGGCAAGAGATTTTTGTAGAGGCCAGGATTTGGGCCATAAGTGTTTGGAAATAATAATAATATCAGATGCAATGTCAAGGAGACCAGAAAATATTTTAATTTTTATGTTTATATTTGGTCGGGCCTATTGAGATACCAATGATGTCCATAAGGATTGTTTTTGATCTGTACTGCTGAATCCACCTATCTGTACCTTATTAGAGGAGTTAACAGAAATGTAAAATAAGTAAATGGGCAATTCTGCCCCCTTTTTTGAACTGCCATAGAATCTGAGATGACATCATAATTTGAATTTTTTTCTTATACTCAGAATCAATTATTTCAAGGTGAATAATAATTTCTTCAGAAGTCAGACTAGATTGGCCAAGTATAAGGACAAAGGTTTGTTGGGGGTACAGGTCCATAAAGTCTGGTAGGTATCCTAGAAGGGACTGCTTGAGGAAAAAGAAGAAAATCATTTACGGCTGGTATATTGCTGGCAGCGCTGCTGAATGTTAAAGGTTTGAGGGAAAAGATGCAGTTTGCCCCTGGTTTTTGTTGATGGGGACCCGCCCAGGGAGTCCCATCTTTGAGTTTCTTGAAACATTGTTCCCTTAAACCTCACACTTAGATCGACATTTTTAGCCCAGTGTCCCCAATATGACATTGAGGGCAGATTCCTGGAGGTTTTTTTAGTAGTTTTAATGTTTTCTGTGTGTTTTTAGGGCAGTCCTTTTTAAACTGGCTCTTATCTCCAAAAACAATACATCCTTCATTCCCCTTTTTAAAGGTAACAGCCATTGCTTCAGCTACCATTTGCATTTTCTGAGTTTCTGATCCTAAGTTGCAACAAGCCTTCAAATAATCAGTAACATTCCTGGTCTCACGAATTGGAGCCATGGCTCTTTGACACTCCCTGATTCACATTCTCATATGCAAGCAGTTTTTCTAATTGCACTCTTGTCTCTTCTCCAGCAACATTATGGGAGATAGCAACTCGTAGTCTAGTTAAAAAATCAGCATAGGCTTCATTAGGCCCTTGTAATATCTTTGTGTAGTTACTTTTAGGTTCCTCTCGAGGAGTAATCGATCCCAGGCTTCAAGGGCAACTTCTTTCAATTGCTCATGCAACAAAGGAGGGTATTGTATCTGAGCTTTCACCAAATGAAATTGCCTGGTACCCGTTAACATTTGAAAAGTAATTTGGTTTTGGGAAGTGCCAGCTCGAGCGTTAGAATTGGCATGATCTTGGGTCACATCCTGAAACCACATTATCCATTGAAGATATTTTTGTGGTTTAAGAAGAGCTTTTATCAAAATTCGCAAATCATAAGGAATACAATTTCCAGTAGAAGATGCCATAGCATTTAGAAGTACTTTAGTAAAAGGTAAATGAGGGCCATACACAGTTACAGCCTTTTTCATCTGTTGCACGTGAGAAAAACCAATGCCTTCATACTGCGGTATTAGTTGCCCTTGAGCATAAACGTTTCGTAACACAGGGAAGGCAAACAGACCATTAGCCTCATAGACTTGAGATTGCAAAGCCAGTAAATCAGAAAGCCTTCACTGTGAAGGACTATGAGTGGATCGTCTGTTTTCATAAATATGAGTGTGTGTTAGGAGCTTATCATTGTCATCAAAAAAAAGTATTGTTGGCTTTAGTGTCAAAGAGAGCATCAGAAGTATCATCATCAGATTAATTTTGTCCTCTAATTGAGGGGAACTTCGGTTTCATGCCCATTACAAGAGGAAGAGGAGGAAGACTTGGGACAGCCAGAGCAGGGATGGTGGGGACATTTTGAAATATTTTATGTTGCTCTAATTTGGCCTTCTGTAAAATCTTATCATGTAATTTATATTCGTATAATGAGCATTCCACTTGTTGACGAATATCAGGGGGCTAGAATTGCCTTGAAATGGCAAGATCACGGCTTTAATGAGGGACATCAATTCCAGAAATTTATTGGAATATTTTCTCGCCATCTTGCAGGTTGCTCAACATTTTCTTTAGCCTGGCTCCAAATTCCTAAACTGAAACTGCCTTCATCAAGGAACCAGGGATTCTATTTAACCACTGTTTGGAGACAAGCCTCTATCCATTGACGCAAAACCGAAAGTCCTTGAACCTTAAATAAATAATGAAGGAAAGTAGAAAAGTGGTGGGACTTTTCAGCCCTTTGTCCTATAACCCCGCAGTTACTGACCTCCATAGGTCCTAACAGTCACTCCATTCACTTGTCAAGGGCGATCACCAGGTCCCTGCTCAGGTGCCATTTGCCACTGTCTTTGTAGACCAGGACCCGGGGACTGGAGTTGAGGAGAAGAAGGACGCAGGGGACCCATTTCTCGAGTGAAACAAGGGTGTTTTATTTGCAGAAACACATGTTTCTATATCTTTATACAAGGCAGCTTTAGGCAGTAAAAAAAAATTGAACAAAAACAAAGCCAAGCAAATAACAATCTTGAAAGGGCCAGAAAGCATTCCATATCCTAAGTAAGAAGGGCATAACTGAATAGATTACCTTTAAGTAAAAGGCCACTGAAGGGAGTTACTGAAAGGAATCCAAGCAGGTACCCTTTCTCATGATCTCAGTCCTGAGAACTGCCTGCAGCTCTGCTCATTCCTGTTTTCCAGGAACTGATAAGGAATAGAGAGTCTTTGAGAAACGGCACACAAAAGAAGGAAATAATATATTGGATCCTTTAAAGTTGAACATCCCCTGACACAGAGCAATTAATTTGAGCATCAGATTTGATCGGAACCAGGATAATATCTGTATGTGTATGAATCACATTTAACAGCTGTCATTACCATTTGCTACTGTTGTATTCAAAGAACTACATTCTGAATGTATCAAGGTTTCCTGTTTCCATGAATAAAATGGAAACCCTTGTGTCATATCCCTGGATGAATTGTGTTTTTCCATCAACACAGTTTTATCTCACTTCAGTACTTTATAACAGCAGCTAAGAAGGCAGCATTTGGCTCTCGGGTTTAAATAAATCTAGAACAATCTCTGGTCACCATGGAATCAAACAACGTAAAGTTTGGGGTTACGTAGTCATAATTTGTAACTAAAATTACTCTCTCTACACTCTATACCAGAACATTCGTATGACTGTAATCCAAATAGCACAGAAGTGCACTTTAGACCAACTTCCATTAATGTGCAAAAATTGCATCAAATAAACTTGAAGGTCTAAATTGCTTAATTATTTATTTTGGCTGTGCCTAGTCTTTGTTGCTGCATGCAAAGGTTCTCTAGTTGCTGTGTGTTGGCTTTTCTTTTTGGGCAGCACAATCTCCAGATGTGAGGGCTCAATAGTTGCAGCTCACAAGATCTAAAGCATGCACTCAGTAGGTGCAGCACATGCTGTTAATTGCCCTGTGTCTTGTGGGATCCTCTCAGACCAAGGATGGAACCTGTATCGTCTGCATTGACAGGCGGTTTCTTAACCACTGAACCATTGGGGAAGTCCCTAATTAGCTTTATTGAATGATTGATGCACTGGGCAGCATTCAGCCTGGTAAGTGGCTGCTCCAAGGAGCCTGACACAGTGGACAGTCTCAAGATGCTGAGGGTATTTTCATGTGCATTTTGATTGAGTATCTATTACAGATTTTTGGCTTGTCCTTACTATGAAGTGTTTATTTAGATATGGGCTCTTGGTGTTTCTTAGACTTGGGTGACTGTTTCCTTTCCCACATTAGAGTGGTTTCAGCCATTTTCTCCCCCTAAGATCTTTCCTGTCTTCTTCTGGGACGCCTACAGAGCATATATTAGTGGCTTCTTGTCCCAGAGGTCTCTTAAAATGTCCTCCTTTTATTCTTTTTTATTCTGTTCAGTAGTGGTGATTTTCAATATTCTTTCTTCTAACTCACTGATGTGTTTTCTGCCTCGTTTAGCCTGTTCTGATTCATTTTAGATTCTGTTTTGTTTTTTTTTTTCACTTCATTTACTATATTCTTCAGTTCTGTTTGGTTGGTTGTCATATTTTCAAAGTCTTCATTACAGACTTCTCATCTCTCGGGTCATACATTCTCTCAAAGTATTGGACTTTCAGCTCTAGCATCAGTCCTTCTGAAGAACACCCAGGACTGATCTTTAGAATGGACTGGTTGAATCTCTTTGCAGTCCAAGGGACTCTCAAGAGTTTTTCCAACACCACAGTTCAAAGCATCACTTCTTTGGCGCTCAGCTTTCTTAATAGTCCAACTCTCACAGCCATACATTATTACTGGAAAAATCATAGCCTTGACTAGACAGAACTTTTTTGGCAAAGGAATGTCTCTGCTTCTTAATATTCTGTCTAGGCTGGTCATAACTTTCCTTTCAAGCAGCAAGCTTCTTTTAATTTCCTGGCTGCAATCACCATCTGCAGTGATTTTGGACCCCCAAAATAAACTCTGACCTGTTTCCACTGTTTCGGCATCCATTTCCCATGAAGTGATGGGACTGGATGCCATGATCTTCGTTTTCTGAATGTTGAGCTTTAAGCCAACTTTATCACTCTTGTCTTTCATTTAAAGAGGCTCTTTAGTTCTTCACTTTCTGCCATGAAGGTGGTGTCATCTGCTTATCTGAGGTTATTGATATTTCTCCTGGCAATTTTAATTCCAGCTTGTGCTTCTTCTAGTCCAGCGTTTCTCATAATGTATTCTGTATATAAGTTAAATAAGCAGGGTGACAATACACAGTCTTGATGTAGTCCTATTCCTATTTGAACCAGTCTGTTGTTCCATGTCCTGTTCTAACTGTTGCTTCCTGACCTCCATACAGGTGTCAAAAGAGGCAGATCAGGTAGTCTAGTATTACCATCTATCTCAGAATTTCCTACAGTTTATTGTGATCCACACAGTCAAAGGCTTTGGCATAGTGAATAAAGCAGAAACAATTGTTTTTCTAAAACTCTTTTGCTTTTTTAGTGATCCAGTGGATGTTGGCAATTTGATCTCTGTTTCCGCTGCCTTTTCTAAAACCAGCTTGAACATCTGTGGGTTCACAATTCACGTATTGCAGAAGGCTGGCTTGGAGAATTTTGAACATTACTTTACTAGCGTGTGAGATGAGTGCAATTGTGCTGTAGTTTGAGCATTCTTTGCCATTGCCTTTCTTTGGGATTGGAATGACAACTGACTTTTTCCAGTCCTATGGCTACTCCTGAGTTTTCCAAATTTGCTGACATATTGAGTGCAGCACTTTCACAGCATCATCTTTTAGGATTTGAAATAGCTCAACTGGAATTCCATCACCTCCACTAGGTTTGTTCAATGTAATTCTTCCTAAGGCCCACCTGACTTCACATTCCAGGATATCTGGCTCTAGGTGAGTGTGAATGATCACACCTTCGTGATTATCTGTGTCCTGAAGATCTTTTTTGTACACTTCTTCTGTGTAGTCTCGCCACCTCTTCTTAATATCTTCTGCTTCTGTTAGATCCATACAATTTCTGTCCATTATTGAGCCCATCTTTGCATGAAATGTTCCCTTGCTATCTCTAATTTTCTTGAAGAGCTCTCTAGTCTTTCCCATTCTTTTGTTTTCCTCTATTTATTTGCATTGATCCCTGAGAAAGGCTTTCTTATGTCTCCTTGCTATTCTTTGGAACTCTGCATTCAAATGGGTATATCTTTCCTTTTCTCATTTGCTTTTCACTTCTCTTCTTTTCACAGCTATTTGTAAGGCCTCCTCAGAAAGTCTTTTTTTTTTTTTTTTTTTGCATTTCTTTTCCATGGGGATGGTCTTGATTCCTATCTCCTGTACCATGTTACTAACCTCCGTCCATAGTTCATCAGGCACTCTGTCAATAAGATCTAGTCCCTTAAATCTATTTCTCACTTTCCCTGTATAGTCATAAGGTATTTGATTTAGGTGATACCTGAATGGTTTAGTGGTTTTCCCTACTTTCTGCAATTTAAGTCTGAATTTGGCAAGAAGGCGTTCATGATCTGATCCACAGTCGGTCCACAGTTCCACTCTCTCATGCATATTTACTAGATCAGTGCAGCCACCTTTGCACTTTTTTAAAAATTTAAATTTATTTATTTTAATTCGAGGCCAATTCATGTATGGATGTGAGTGTTGGACTGAGAAGAAAGCTGAGCACTGAAGAATTGATGCTTTTGAACTGTGGTGTTGGAGAAGACTCTTGAGAGTCGCTTGGACTGCCAGGAGATCCAACCAGTCCATTCTGAAAGAGATCAGCCCTGGTATTTCTTTGCAAGGAATGATGCTAAAGCTGAAACTCCAGTACTTTGGCCACTTCATGTGAAGGGTTGACTCACTGGGAAAGACTCTGATGCTGGGAGGGATTGGGGGCAGGAGGAGAAGGGGACGACCGAGGATGAGATGGCTGGATGGCATCACAGACTCAATGGACGTGAGTCTGAGTGAACTCCAGGAGTTGGTGATACACAGGGAGGCCTGGCGTACAGCAGTTCATGGGGTTGCAGAGTCAGACACTACTGAGCGACTGAACTGAACTGAACTGATTGTATTGGTTTTGCCATACATCAACATGAATCCGCCACGGGTGTACACGTGTTCCCAATCCTGAACCCGCCTCCCACCTCCCTCCCTGTACCATCCCTCTGGGTCATCCCAGTGCACCAGCCCCAAGCATACTGTATTCTGCATCGAACCTAGATATGATATTATACATGTTTCAATGCCATTCTCCCAAATCATCCCACCCTCTTCCTCTCCCACAGAGTCTAAAAGACTGTTCTGTACATCTCTGTCTCTTTTGCTGTTATCGTTACCATCTTTCTGAATTCCATATATATATGTTAGTATACTGGATTGGTGTTTTTCTTTCTGGCTTACTTCACTCTGTATAATTGGCTGCAGTTTCATCCACCTTATTAGAACTGATTCAAATGTATTGTTTTTAATGGCTGAGTAATATTCCATTGTGTATATATACCACAGCTTTCTTATCCATTCATCTGCTGATGGACATCTAGGTTGCTTCCATGCATCCACCTATGCACTCTTTACTGATGAAGACCCGAGGTACCGTTCTGGCTTCTGTGAGCTATTGCAAGTAATCTTGAATCTCATGGGTGTCACTGTTGGCTGTGATATCAACAAATTCCTAAAGCCCTTGTTTGAATGGCAGTTGACTGAGGAACTCCTGAGTCTTTCTGCAGTAGGGGCAGGTGGGCTTGATGGACACCACCAACTTCCCAGACTGGATCTTGCTGTTCATGAATGCCTGAGCCATGCTGCCTCCACATGGAGGACACCTTAACTGCCTAGAACTGACTTTTATATTAGCATTTTATAGATTGGTGAGCATAAATACCAGTGATAATTTCTAAAACCTTTGCTTTCTTAGAGAGGACATTTTAGGATGGCACCAAACAAAATGAGGGCAAAATGAGGACTGTATCCCAGGAGGCAGCATCTCAGATAGCTCTGAGAGAATGCTTCAAAGCAGTAGTGGGGAAGGCCAATATATAAGGTTTTGGTGAATGGGAAATTCAATACCATGAAGCACTTATTTTACAAAACGTTTTTTGTTAGTCATGAGGATATGATGTCACCATAAAGGGATTTAGTGATTTTCTAGACAGGAGGAGATGCAATGATTGAGACCATAAAATCTCTTCCTGAAAACATTAAAAAAAAAAAATCCAACTATCTAAAGACCTGTCTCACCGGATTCCCTGGAGCATGGAGTGCCACACTCCACAGTTGTTGAAGGTCAACAGCTATAGGAGCATGGGGTTCAATCTCTGTAGAGGCAGATGGCAAAATTCTTTGTTGTTCAGTCACTGGCAATACTCTTGGTAAATGACACTGTAGTTGACAAGTATTTGCTATGACTAGTGTGTTCTCTTTAAAAAATCGTTAACTTTGCCCTGCTTTATTCTATACTCTAAGGCCATACTTGCCAGTTACTTCAAGTATCTCTTGACTTGTTATTTTTGCATTCCAGTTCCTTATGATGATAAGGACATCTTTTTCTTTTTTTTTTTTAATGGTGTTAGTTCTATGAAATCTGTAGGTCTTCATAGAACTGTTCAACTCTTCAACAGCCTGCTGGGCTGCAGTCCATGGGGTTGCAAAGAGTCGGACACGACTGAGCAACTTCCTTTTCAATTTTCACTTTCACGCATTGGAGAAGGAAATGGCAACCCACTCCAGTGTTCCTGCCTGTAGAATCCCAGGCACAGGGGAGGCTAGTGGGCTGCCATCTATGGGGTCTCACGGAGTCGGACACGACTGAATTGACTTAGCAGCAGCAGCACCACTGCATTTTAAACTCTTGTTGACTATGATAGCTACTCCATTTCTTGTAAGGGATTCTTGTCCACAGTAGTAAATATAATGGTCATCAGAATTAATTTCACCCATTCTAGTCCGTTTTAGGTCACTGATTCCTAGAAAGTTGATGTTCACTCTTGCCATCTCCTGTTTGACCACTTCCAATTTACCTTGATTCATGGACCTAACATTCCAGGTTCCCCACACAGTACCGTTCTTTACAGCTTCAGACTTTACTTCCACCACCAGAGAGATCCATAACTGGGTGTTGTTTTTGATTTGGCTCAGCCTCTTCATACCTTTTGGAGCTATTTTTCTGCTTTCCTCCTCCTCTAGGCATCTACCAACCTGGGGAGTTCATCTTTCAGTGTCATATCTTTTTGCCTTTTCATAGTGTTGATGTTAGCAAAGTAATGCTCAAAATTCTCCAAGCTAGGCTTCAACAGTACATGAACCAAGAACGTCCAGACATTCAAGATGAATTTAGAAAGGGCAGAGGAATCAGAGATTCCTCCTGCTGCTTAAGAGAGATAAAAATGTCTGACACTTGCAGCCTATTTCCTCCATTTGGAGACCCCTAGCCTTCCTGCCTGTTACCGTTTCACTGACCCAGTATTTTCTGAATGGAATAAAATAATAAATTTTGGGCTTTGTTAAGAAGTACATATCTAAATTTAATGAAAAAAATCACATTATTATTTCTAAAATATATGCATTTCCTGTACTCTGACCTCATTGCATCAGTGTCTTTTCCCTAGTTCTGTTGAGTGGTGGCCACTCTCTGGTTCTGGTGCACATGCTTCTCATTGTGGTGGCTTCTCTTGTCTTGCAGCCCAGGCTCTGAGCATGACAGCTTCAGTAGTTTCACCTCCTGGACTCTACAGCTCTGGCTCAGGAATTGAGATTCATGGGCTTAGTTGTCCCTCAGCAAGTGGGATCTCAGACAAGGAAATAACCTACATCTCTTACATTGCCCAGTGGATTCTGAACCACTTATCCATAGGGAGGCCCATGTATTTTTTTTTCTTTATTTTTATTTTTTTAAATTAAATTTATTTATTTTTTTAATTACAATACTGTATTTGTTTTGCCATACATTGACACGAATCAGCCATAGGTGAACACAATCGCCCAATGCCGAAGCCCCCTCCCACCTCCTACCCCACATCCTCTACCTGAATCATCCTGTGCATCAGCCCCATGCATCCTGCATCCTATACCAAACATAGATTAGCGCTTCGTTTCTTACAGGAAAATACACATGCTTCACTGCCATTCTCCCAAACCATCCCACCCTTTCCGTCTCCCTCAGAGTCCAAAAGTCCACTCTATACCTCTGTGTCTCTTATTGTCTCACATATAGGGTCATCATTACTGTCTTCTAAATTCCATATATATGTGTCAGTATACTGTATCGGTGTTTTTCTTTCTGGCTTACTTCACTCTGTATAATCGGTTCCAATTTCATCCATCTCATTAGAACTGAGTCAAATTTATTCTTTTTAAGGGCTGAGTAGTATTCCATAGTGTATATGAACCACAGCTTTCTTATCCATTCATCTGCTGATGGACATCTAGGTTGCTTCCATGTCCTGGCTATTATAAACATCGCTGCAATGAACATTGGGGTACATGTGTCTCTTTCAATTCTGGTTTCCTCAGTGTCCATAGGGGAGGCCCATGTATTTTTAAATACAGTTATTTTCTAAAGATTGGAAGAAATCTTCTGTAGGTTATTTTCTGCTTGTATTACTTTTTATTTTTATTTTTATTTTTTTGAACTAGAATAAGAAGATGTTGAGGAGTTCCCTGGGAGTACAGTGGCTAAGAACATGCCTGCCAGTGTAGAGTGCATGGGTTCTATCCCAGGTCTGGGAAGATGCCTCAGAGCAACTAAGCCCATGGGCCACAACTACTGAGCTTGTGCCCTAGAGCTTGGGAGCCATTACTATGGAAGCCTGCACTCTGTAGAGCCTGTGCTCCAAAACAAAAGAAGCCACTGCAAGAAGAAGCCTATGTACTGTAGCTGCAACTGGAGAAAGCCCACTCACAGCAACAAAGACCCAATATAAGCAAAATAAATAAGCTTTGAACAAGAAATCGAATGTTGACAAAGTTATTAAATGAAAAAGTAAAATGAAAGAAGAGAATGGGAACCCACTCCAGTATTCCTGTCTGGAAAATCCCATGGATAGAGGAGCTGGTGGGCTGCCCTCAGCAGGGTTGCAAAGAGTCTGGCATGAGTAAGCAGGTAAATAACCACTTCCACACACAGCAGATTGAGCTCTGAGAAACAAATCTAAGTGTCTAATTTTCCTCCTGCAGTTTCTTCAGTGACTTCCAGTAGCTTTTGAAATAAAGTCCTAAATCCATAGATCTTGCATAAAAGAGCCTCTCTCTGGCATCACCCCATCCACATTCCCTGTGTCCCAGTCACACTGGCTGCCTTTCTGTTCAGTAAATATCTTCCTGCCTCAGAGTCGGCACTCAGGGTGTTCTCTCTGCTTGCAACATTCTTGTGTTTCCCACCTTGCCAATCCTAAGTGTTTCTTCCTCACAGAGACCTTATCTGATTTCTCAGTGTAGGTTAAGACTTTCTGTATAATCTTGTCTTTGCACCGGGCCTGTGTCAGAGCAGTTATTTCGATAGTAATATTAAAACTGTGGATGAAATTGGCTGGCTGCCTGCTAGATTGTAAGCTCCATCATGTTCACTGCTGTATTTCAAGTTTGAGGCATAACGCTGACGCTGAATGAATTTTGAAAGAAAGAAAGAAAGAAAAAAAAAAGACAAGTCTTCTTGTTTCAATCAATTGTGTGTTTAAACATGCATGCATGAATCCATGGATATATAACCCCATTTTTTAATTATAAAAACATCTCATAAATAATGGTGTATGCTTTGTAGCAGTTTCAGTTGTATCTTAAGCGTATTTCATGGCTTTAAGGTTTTTCTGCATCATCATATGAATAATGTAAATTGTAGTAAGATTATTGACATTGTGTGGGTTTGCAATGGGAGAGGGTGTGACTCTGTATTGTGACTATTTATGCTGTTCTATTGTATTTCAGCTTCCTTGAACTTGTTTCCAGGTATTCACAGGGAAATCTCTGTGGATGCACTTTCCTTCTCTGCTAGTTAACTGGTTGATTCTTTAGGTTCTGTTGTCTCTCCCAACTACCTGAGCTCAGGTGCTGTTGCCTCATCTCTTTTTTTTTTTCCCCCTTTGATCATCTTCTTTTTTTTATTTTTTTAATACTTTATTCTACGTTACAATACTGTATTGGTTTTGTCATACATTGACATGAATCAGCCACAGGTGTACACGATCTCCCAATGCCGACGCCCCCTCACACCTCCCACCTCCCACCCCATATCATCTCCCTGGATCATCCCTTGCAGCAGCCACAAACATCCTGTATCCTGTATTGAACATAGACTGGCACTTCGGTTCTTACATGATAGTATACCTATTTCAATGCCATTCTCCCAAGACATCCCACCCTCTCCCTCTCCCTGTCAGTCCAAAAGTCTGTTCTATACCTCTGTGTCTCTTTTGTTGTCTCACATACAGGGTCATCATTACTATCTTTCTAAATTCCATATATATGTGTCAGTATACTGTATTGGTGTTTTTCTTTCTGGCTTACTTCGCTCTGTATAATCGGCTCCAGTTTCATCCATCTCATTAGAACTGAGTCAAATTTATTTTTTTAAGGGCTGAGTAATACTCCATTGTGTATATGTACCACAGCTTTCTTATCCATTCATCTGCTGATGGACATCTAGGTTGTTTCCATGTCCTGGCAATTATAAACAATGCTGCAATGAACATTGGGGTACATGTGTCTCTTTCAATTCTT
>CAKJTW010000632.1:7500-31853 GCA_917880005.1 Nanger dama | reverse complement strand
GTTAGGGTTGGGGTTAGGGTTAGGGTTAGGGTTAGGGTTAGGGTTAGTGTTAGGTTAGGGTTGGTGTTAGGTTGGGGTTAGGGTTAGGGTTAGGGTTAGGGTTCGGGGTTAGGGTTAGGGTTAGGGTTAGGGTTAGGGTTAGGGTTAGGGTTAGGGTTGGGGTTAGGGTTAGGGTTGGGGTTTGGGTTAGGGTTGGGGTTAGGGTTAGGGTTGGGGTTAGGTGTGGGTTGGGGTTAGGTTTGGGGTTAGGGTTGGATTAGGGTTAGGGTTAGGGGTTAGGGTTAGGGTTAGGGGTTGGGGTTGAGGTTAGGGTTGGGGTTAGGTTTGGTGTTGGGGTTAGGGTTAGGTTTGGGGTTAGGGTTAGCGTTAGGGTTAGGGTTAGGGTTTGGGTTAGGGGTTAGGGTTAGGGATTAGGGTTAGGCCTAGGGGTTAGGGTTAGGGTTGGGGTTGGGGGTTAGGGTTGGGGTTGGGGTTAGGGTTAGGGTTAGGGTTTGGGTTGGGGTTGGGGTTGGGGTTAGGGTTAGGGTTAGGGTTAGGGTTAGGGTTAGTGGTTAGGATTAGTGTTAGGTTTAGGTTTGGGGTTAGAGTTAGGTTTAGGGTTGGGGTTAGGGTTAGGGGTTGGGGTTAGGTTAGGGTTAGGGTTGGGGTTGGGGTTTGGGTTGGGGTTGGGGTTAGTGTTGGTGTTTAGGGTTAGGGGTTAGGGGTTGGGGCTGGGGGTTAGGGTTAGGGTTAGGGTTAGTGTTAGGGTTAGGGTTGGGGTTAGTGTTGGGTTCGGGTTGGGGTTGGGTTTGGGTTAGGGTTAGGGATAGGGTTTGGGGGTTAGGGTTTGGGGTTAGTATTAGGGTTGGGGCTAGGGTTGGGGTAGGGGTTAGAGTTAGGGTTGGGGATAGGATTAGAGTTAGTGTTGGGGTTAGGGTTCGGGTTGGGGTTGATTTTAGGTTTAAGGTTGGTGTTAGGTTTTGGGTTAGGGTTGGGTTTAGTTCTGGGGGTTGGGGTTAGGGTTAGTGTTAAGTAAAGGGTTAGGGTTAGTGTTAGGGTTGAGATTAGATTTAGGGGTTGAGTGTTACTCTCAGGTTTAGGCTTAGAAGAGGTTTAGGGTTGGGGTTAGGGTTAGGGTTAGGGGTTTGGGTTGGGATTAGGGTTACGGTTGGGGTTAGGGGTTAGGGTTAGTGTTTGAGTTTGGGATTAGGGTTAGGGTTAGGGTTAGTGTTGGGGTTGGTTTTAGGGTTGAGTTTGGGTTTAGGGTTGGGATTGGTATTGGGGTTAGGTTTGGGATTGTGGTTTGGTGTGGGGTTGGGTTTGGGTTTAGGGTTAGGTTTGGGGTTAGGATTAGGGTTAGGGTTAGGGTTGAGATGGGGGTTGGGTTGTGGTTGGGGTTGGGGTTAGGGTTGGGGTTAGGGTTAGGGTTGGGTTTAGGGTTAGGGTTAGAGGTTTTGTTAGGGTTAGGGTTAGTGTTGGGGTTAGGTTTAAGGTTAGGTTTGGGTAGATGTTATGGTTTGGGTAGGGTTAGGGTTAGGGTTAGGGGTTAGGTTAATGGATAGGGTTAGGGTTGGGGTAGATGTTATGGTTGGGGTTGGGGTTAGGGTTAGGGTTGGCGTTGGGGTTATGGTTAGGGTTAGGGTTGGGTGTTAGGATTAGGGTTAGGGTAGCAGGTTGTGGTTGGGGTTCGGGTTGGGTTTGGGGTTAGGTTTAGGGTTGGGGTTAGGGTTAGAGTTGGTGTTAGGGTTGGGTTTGGGTTAGGGTTAGGTTTAGCATTACTCTTGGGTTTAGGGTTAGAAGATGTTTGGGGTGAGGGTTAGGGTTAGGGGTTTAGGGGTTAGGTTTGGGGTTTAGGGTTAGGGTTATGTTAGGGTTAGGGTTAGTGTTAGGGTTGGAGTTAGGGTTAGGGGTTGTGTTGGGGTTAGGGTTAGGGTTGGGGTGGGGGTTAGGGTTTAGGTTTGGGGTTAAGGTTGGGGTTGGGGTTGGTGTTAGGTTTGGGTTGGGATAGGGTTAGGTTTGGGTGTTAGGGTTAGGGTTGGTGTTAGGTTTCGGGTTGGGGTTAGGGTTTGGGTTGGGTTTAGGGTTAGGGTTAGCGTTACTCTTGGGTTTAGGGTTAGAATGGTTTGGGGTTAGGGTTGGGGTTGGTGTTAGCGTTGCTCTTGGGTTTAGGGTAGGAAGAGGTTTAGGGTTAGGGTTAGGTTAGGGGTTAGAGTTAGGGATTAGTGTAAGGTTAAGGTTAGGGTTAGGGATGAGGGTTAGGGTTAGGGTTAGGTTTTGGGGTTAGGGTTAGGGAAGAGTTTGGGCTTAGGATATCTGTTGGGGTTATAGTTGGGGTTAGGGTTAGGGTTAGGCCTAGGGCTATGGGGTGGGGGGTTAGGGTAGGGTTAGGGTAGGGTTGGTGTTGGGGTTGGGTTTGGGGTTAAGGTTAGCATTACTATTAGGGTTTATTGTTAGGTTTGGGGTTTAGGGTTAGGATTAGGGTTAGGGGTTAGGGATTAGGGTTGGGGTTAGTGTTGGGGTAGGGGGTTAGTGTTAGGGGTTGGGGATAGGTTTAGGGTTAGGGTTATGGTTAGCGTTACTCTTAGGTTTAGGGTTAGAAGAGATTTGGGGTTAGGGAGTTGGGGGTTAGGGTTAGGGTTAGGGTTAGGGTTGGTGTTGGGGTTAGGTTTGGGGTTGGGGTTGGGGGGGTTAGCGTTATGGTTGGGGTTAGGTTTAGCGTTGGGGTGAGGAAGAGCTTACGCTTAGGATATGTGTTAGTATTAAAGTAATGTTTTGGGTTAGAGTTAGGCCTAGGGCTGGGGTTGGGTTCAGGTTGGGTTAGGTGTGGGGTTGGCGTTGGGGTTAGGGTTAGGGTTAAAGTTTGAGTTGGGGTGGGGGTTAGGGTTAGGGTTGGTGTTGGGTTTAGGGTTAGGGATAGTGGTTAGGATTAGTGTTAGGTTTAGGATTGGGGTGAGGGTTGGGGTTAGGGTTGGGGTTAGGTTTATGGTTGGGGTTGGGGGTTAGGTTTAGGGTTGGGATTGGTGTTGGGGTTAGGGTTGGTTTTGGGTTGGTGTTAGGGTGGGGTTAGGGGTTGGGCTAGGGGTTAGGGTTGGTGTTAGTGTTAGTGTTTAGGGCTAGTGGGTTAGGGGTAATGTTAGGTTCGGGTTGGGGTTTGGGTTAGAGTTAGGGATGGGTTTGGGGTTGGGGTTAGGGTTGGGGGTTAGTATTAGGGTTGGGGCTAGGGTTGGGGTAGGGGTTAGGGGTTGGGGTTGGGGATAGGATTAGAGTTAGTGTTGGGGTTGGGGTTAGGGTTGCGGTTGATTTTGGGTTTAAGGTTGGTGTTAGGTTTAGGGTTAGGGTTAGGTTTAGTTCTGGGGGTTGGGGTTAGGGTTGGTGTTAAGTAAAGGGTTAGGGGTTAGTGTTAGGGTTAGATTAGATTTAGAGTTAGTGTTACTCTCAGGTTTGAGGCTTAGAAGAGGTTTAGGGTTAGGGTTGGGGTGGGGGGTTTTGGTTAGGATTAGGCTTATGGTTGGGGTTAGGGGTTAGGGTTAGGGTTTGAGTTTGGGATTAGAGTTAGGGTTAGGGTTAGTGTTGGGGTTGGTTTTAGGGTTGAGTTTGGGTTTAGGGTTGGGATTGGTATTGGGGTTAGGTTTGGGATTGTGGTTTGGTGTAGGGTTGGGTTTGGGTTTAGGGTTAGGTTTGGGGTTAGGATTAGGGGTTAGGGTTAGGGTTGAGATGGGGGTTAGGTTGTGGTTGGGGTTAGGGGTTAGGATTGGGGTTAAGGTTGGGGTTGGGGGGGGGGTTGGTGTTAAGTTTAAGGTTAAGGATAGGGTTAGGTTTAGGTGTTAGGGTTAGGGTTAGTGTTAAGTTTTCGGGTTGGGGTTAGAGTTTGGGTTAGGTTGGGGTTGGGGTTAGCGTTATTCTTGGGTTTAGAGTTAGAAGGGTTTAGGATTAGGGTTAGGGTTGGTGTTGGCGTTACTCTTGGGTTTAGGGTAGGAAGAGGTTTGGGGTTAGGGTTGGGGTTAGGGGTTAGAGTTAGTGTTGGGGTTAGGGATAGTGTTAGGATTATGGTTAGGGTTAGGGATGAGGGTTAGAGTTAGGGTTGGGTTTTGGGGTTAGGGGTTGGGGAAAGAGTTTAGGCTTAGGATATCTGTTGGGGTTATAGTTAGGGTTAGGTTTGGGGGTTGGGCCTGGGGCTAAGGGTAGGGTTAGGGTAGGGTTAGGGTAGGGTTGGTGTTGGGGGTTAGGTTTAGGGTTAAGGTTAGCATTACTATTAGGTTTATTGTTGGGTTTAGGGTTTAGTGTTAGGATTAGGGTTAGGGGTTAGGATTAGGGTTAGGGTTAGGGTTGGGGTAGGGGTTAGTGTTAGGGTTGGGGATAGGTTTAGGGTTAGGGTTATGGTTAGCGTTACTCTTAGGTTTAGGGTTAGAAGAGATTTGGGGTTAGAGTTAGGGGTTGGGGTTAGGGTTAGGGTTTGGTTTCGGGGTTAAGTATAGGGTTTGGGGTTAGGGTGTGTTACTCTTAGGTTTAGGGTTAGGGTTAGGGTTAGGTTTAGGGTTAGCGTTACTCTTAGGTTTAGGGTTAGAAGGGTTTGGGGTTAGGGTTAGGGATAGGGCTTATAGTTGGGGTTAGTTTTGGGGTTGGGGTTATGTTTAGGGTTTGATTTGGGGTTAGGGTTAGGGTTGAGGCTTAGGGTTAGCGTTACTATTAGGTTTATGGTAAGAAGAGGTTTAGGGTTACGGTTAGGGTTAGGGGTTAGGGTTAGTGTTAGGGTTGAGGCTTCGGGATAGGGTTTGGTTTAGGGTTAGGATTAGGGTTAGGGTTTGGTTAAGGTTAGGTTTAGTGTTAGGGTTAGCGTTACTCTTAGGTTTAGGATTAGAAAAGGATTAGGGTTAGGGTTAGTGTTAGGGGTTAGGGTTAATGTAAGGGGTTAGTTTTAGGGTTAGCTTTTGGTTTAGGGTTAGGGTTAGTGTTAGTGTTTAGGGTTAGCGTTAGGTTTAGGGTTACTGTTAGGGTTGGGTTTGGGTTTAGGGTCAGCGTCAGGGTCACGGGTAATTGTTAGGGTTAGCGTCAGGGTTACCATTAGCATTAGAGTTAGCGTTAGGTTTTAGGGTTAGGGGTTAGGGTTAGTGTTAGGAATAGGGTTAGGATTAGCGTTAGGGTTAGGTATGGGGCTACGGTTGGGGTTGGGGTTGGGTTGAGGTTGAGGTTAGGGTTGGGACTGGGGTTGGGGGTTAGGGTTGGGATTGTGTTTGGGTTTAGGTTTGGGGTTAGGGTTAGGGTTAAGGTTCGTGTTAGGTTTAGTTTAGGGTTAGTGTTAGGGTTAGGGGTTAGGGTTCGTGTTAGGATTCGGGTTAGGGTTCGGACTTAGGGTTAGGGTTCGAGTTAGGGTTAGGGTTCATGTTAGCGTTAGGGTTAGGCTTAGTGTTATGTGTAGGGGTAGGGTAAGCGGTATGTCTAGGGGTTGGTTTTAGGGTTAGAGTTTGGTTAAGGTTAGGGTTAGGGTTAGGGGTTAGGGTTTAGGGTTGGGGTTTGGGTTGGGGTTAGAGCTAGGGATAGGGTTAGAGCTATAGATAGTGCTAGAGCTAGGGTTAGGGTTAGGGGGTAAGGTTCGGGTTATGGGTAGAGGTAGGGATACGGTTAGGACTTCTGGTTAGATTTAGTGTTAGGGTTATGGTTGGATTCGGATTAGGGTTAGGGATAGGTTGTAGATTTTAGGGTTAAGGTTAGTGTTAGGGTTACGGTTTAGGTTTAGGGTTAGGTTTAGGTTTGAGGATTTAAGGTTAGGTTTAGGGGTTAGGGTGTAGAGTTTAGGGTTAGGGTTAGTGTTGGTGTTGGGCTTTGGGGTTAGGATTGGGTTGGGATTAGGTTTGGGGCTAGTGCTGGGGCTACGGTTTAAAGCTAGGGCTATGTCTGGGGAAAGGGCTAGGACTAGGGTTGGGGTTGGGGTTGGGGTGGGGTAGGATTAGGAGTTGAGGTTAGTGTGGGTTAGGGTTAGGGTTGGGTTAGGGTTGGGGTTGGGTTTAGGATTAGGGTTAGTGTTGAGTGTTGGTGTTGGGTTTGGGGTTAGGACAAGTTTAGGATTAGGGTTAGGGTTCATGTTTTAGGTTGGGGTTAGGGCTAGGGTTGGTTTTAGGGCAAGGGCTAGTGCTGGGGCTGGGGCTACGGCAAGGGCTAAGGTTAGGGTTGGTGTTTAGGGTTAGTGTTATGTTTGGGTTTAGGATTTAGGGTTAGTGTATGTTTAGGGGTAGGGTTAGGGTTAGTGTTGGGTTTTAGGTTTTAGGATTAGGTTTAGAGTTAGGGTTGGGGCTAGGGATAGGGTTAGGGCTAGGGTTAGGGTTAGGATTAGGGATTAGGGTTACACGGTGGGGGTATGGGTAGGAGTAGGGAAAGATGCATGGCTTGGGGTTGGGGTTAGGTTTCGGTTTGGGTTGGGGTTAGGGTTGGGGTTTGGGTTTAGGGTTTATGGTTGGGGTTATGGTTAGGGCTAGGGATAGGGTTAGGGCTATGGCTAGTGCTGGGGCTAATATTAGTGTTAGGGTTAGTGTTAGTGTTAGGGGTTGGGGCAGCGGTAGGGGTAGGGGTTTGGCTTTGGATTAGGGTTATCTTTAGGGTTGGGTTGGGGTTAGGGGTTGGGGTTAGGGTTCGGGTTTAGGGGTTGGGGTTAGGATTAAGGCTAGGGCTGAGGGTTAGGGATAGGGCTAGTGCTCAGGTTGGGAGCTAGGGGTAGGGCTGGGGTAGGGGTTAGGATTAGGGTTTGGGGTTGGGGTTAGGGTTAGGATTAGAGCTAGGACTAGGGCTGAGGGCTAGAGTTGGGGTTAGGGTTAGGATTGGGTTTGGGGGTTGGGGTAGGGGTAGGGTTAGGGTTAGGGTTGGGATTGGGGTTAGGGTTAGGGTTAGCGTTACTGTTAGGTTAGGGTAAGAAGAGGTTTAGATTTAGGGTTAGGTTTGGCGTTAGGAGTTCGGGTTAGGGTTAGGGGTTAAGATTATGGGTAGGGGTAGGGGAAGGGGTATGGGTTGGGGTTAGGGTTAGGGTTAGTGTTAGGGTTAGCATTATGGTTAGGGTTTAGGGTTTATGGTTATGGTTAGGTTTAAGTTTGGGGCTAGGATAGGGTTAGAGCAAGGGGTAGGGGTAGGGCTAATGTTGGGGTTAGGGTTGGGGTTAAGTTTGGGTTTAGGGTAGTTTTACGGTTGGGGTTGGGGTTGGGTTTGGGGTTGGGGGTTAAGCTTGGGGTTGGGGCTATGGCTAGGGGTTAGCGCTTGGGCTGGTTCTGGGGCTAGGGCTGGGTTCAGGTAAGAGTTAGCGTTAGGGTTAGGGGTTAGGGATAGGGCAGGGTTAGATTTGGGGTTAGGGTTTAGAGTTAGTGTTTGGGGTTAGGGTTAGGTTTTAGGGTTGGGGTTAGGATTACTCTTAGGGTTAGGAGTTAATGTTAGGGTTAGGGTTATGGTTATGGTTAGGGGTACAGTTATGGTTAGGGTTAAGGGTTAGGGTTAGGGTGAGGAATAGAGTTTATGGTTCGGGTTAGTGTTAGGGTTATGGTTTGGGTTGGGTTAGGTTTAGGGTTCTGTTTGGGGTTAGGGTTAACTTTAGAATTAGCTTTACTGTTAGGGTAAGGGTTAGAAGAGGTTTAGGTTTGGGGTTACGTTTAAAATAAGGTTACGGTTAGGGATAGAGTTTAGAGTTAGGATTAGGGTTAGTGTTAGTATTGGTCGTTACAGTTAGGTTTAGCATTAGGGTTAGAGTTGTGTTAGCATTAGGTTTAGGGTAAGTGTTTGGAGTTAGGGCTAGGGTTAGGGCTTAGGGTTTAGGGATAGGGTTAGTGTTATGGTTATGGTAGCGTTGTGTTGGGGTTAGGGTTAAAGGTAGGATTAGGCATAGGGGTATGGTTTGGGTGTAGGATTAGTGTTAGGGATAGGGTTTGGTTAGCATTTGCGTCAGGGTTAAGGTTAGGGTATAGGGCTTGGGGTTAGGGTTACGGTTTAGGGTTTAGGGTTATGGTTAAGGTTATGGTTAGGGTTAAGGCTAGGGCTAATGTTAGGACAAGTGCTAGTGCTAGGGCTGGGGGCTAAGGCTAGGGCTAAGGTTAGGGGTTAGGGTTATTGTTTAGGGTTAGAGTTATGGTTGGTGTTTAGGGTTGAGGGTTTGGGTTTACGTTTAGGATTTAGGGTTAGGGTTATGGTTAGGGTTAAGGTCAGCTTTAGTGTTAGGTTTTGGGGTTTGGGCTTAGGGTTAGAGTTTAGTGTTAGGGTTAGGGTTAGAGATAGGTTTAGGGCTAGTGTTAGGTTTAATGTTAGGGGTTAGGGTTATGTGTAGAAGTAGGGGTAGGGGGGGGGGGGGGGGTGTGGCTAGGGGGGTTAGGGTTGGGGTTAGGATTAGGTTTGGGTTGGGGTTAGGGCAAGGGATAGGGTTAGAGCTAGGGATTGTGCTAGGGCTAGGATTAGGGTCAAGGTTAGGGTTAAGTTTAGGGTTAGGGTTAGGGGGTGGGGTTAGGATTTGTGGTTGGTGTTAGGGTTGCGGTTATGGTTGGACCAGGGTTATGTTTAGGGTTAGGGTATAGGGTTTAGGGATAAGGTAAGTGCTGGGGTTAGGGTTTGGGGTTAGGGTTAGGTTTGGGTTTAGGATTTAGGGTTAGGTTAGGGTTAGGGTGATGGTTAGGGTTAGGGTGTAGAGTTTGGGGTTGGGGTTAGTGTTAGGGTTGAGGCTTTGGGGTTAGAGTTAGCATTAGGGGTTAGGGTTAGGATTAAGGATAGTGTTAGATTTAGTGTTAGGGTTAGGGTTAGTGTTAGGGTTAAAGATAGGTTTAGGGTTGGGGTATGTTTAGAGTTAGGGTTGTGGTTGGGGTTGGGGTTAGGGTTAGTGTTACTGTTAGGGTTAGGGTTAGAAGAAGTTTAGATTTAAGGTTAGGGGTTAGAAGAGGGTTACGGTTAGGATAGGGTAGGGTTAGGGTTAGGGTTGGGGTTTGGGTTGGGGTTTAGGGTTGTGGTTAGCTATACTGTTAGGGTTAGGGTTAGAAAAAGTTTAGGTTTGGGGTTAGGATTAGAATAGGGTTAGGGTTAGGTTTAGGGTACTAGGGTTACGGTTAGCGTTTAGGATTTAGGATTAGGGTTATGTTAGGGTTAGGGGTTAGGGTTAGGATAGGGTTAGGGCTAAGGTTGGGGTTAGAGTTATGGATGGGTTGGGGTTAGGGTTAGTACTGGGGTAGGGTTAGGGCTAGGGATAGGGTTAGGTCTAGGGTTAGGTTTGGGGTTTGGGGTTAGGGTTACGGGTAGGTATAGGGGAAGGGGTATGGCTTGAGGTTATGGTTGGGGTTAGGGTTAGGGTTGGGTTAGGGTTGGGTTTTAAGGTATAGGGTTTAGGGTTAGGTTAGAGTTATGGTTAGTGTTATGTTTAGCTTTATTCTTAGGGTTAGGGTTAGAAGGGGTTTAAATTTAGGGTTATGGTTAGAATAGTGTTAAAGTTATGATTAGGGAATTAGGGTTAGGGGTTAGCATTCATGATTTAGGGTTAGGGTTAGTTTAGGGTTAGGGTTAGGTTTACATTTAGGGTTTGGGTTAGTACTAGGTTGGTGTTGGTGCTAGGGAATATGTAAGTCAAGGGTTATGGTTAGGGCTAGGGATTATGGTTACGGGGGGTTAGGGGAAGGGGTATGGCTTGGGGTTAGGGTTAGAGTTAGGGTTAGGGGTTGGGGTTGGGGTTAGCGTAAGGTTGGGGTTAGGGTTAGCGTTACTCTTAGATTTAGGGTTAGAAGAGTTTTGGGTTTAGGGTTAGTGTTAGGGTTGGGGTTAAGCTTAAGGTTAGGGTTAGGGGTGAGGGTTAGGGGTTAGGTTTGGGGTGAGGGATTAGGGTTAGGGTTAGTGTTAGGGTGAGGATTAGGGTTTGGTTTAGGGTTTGGGTTGGGAGTTAGGGTTAAGTTTAGGGTTAGGGTTAGGGGTAGGGTAGGGTTAGTGTTAGGGTTAGGGGTTAGGATTGGGTTGGGGTTATGGGCTGGGGTTAGGGTTTGGTTTAGGGGTTAGGTTTGGGGCTATGGTTGGGGTTAGCGTTATTCTTAAGATTAGGGTTAGAAGAGGTTAGGGGTTAGGGTTAGGGTTAAAGTTAGGGTTAGGGGTTTCGTTGGGGTTAGGGTTAGGGTTAGGGGTTAGGGTTAGGATTAATGTTAGTGTTAGAGTTTAGGGTTAGGGTTGGTGTTAGTCTTAGGATTAGTGTTAGGGTTAGGGGTCAGGGTCAGGGTCCGGGTCAGAGTTAGGGTTAGGGTTAGGGTGTTAGGGGTTAGGGTTAGGGTTAGAGTTAGGATTAGGGTTAGGGGTTAGGGTTAAGGTTAGTGTTAGGGGCTATCGTTAGGGTTATGGTTAGGGCAAGATTGGGGTTGGGGGTTGGGTTGAGGTTGAGGTTAGGGTTGGGACTGGGGTTGGCGTTAGGCTTGGGATTGTGGTTGGATTTATGGTTGGGTTTGGGGTTAGGGTGAGGTTGGGGTTAGAGTTAGGGTTAGGATTGGGGTTGAAGTCAGCGATGGGGTTGGGGTTAGGGTTAGTGTTGGGTTAGAGTTAGGGTTAGGGTTCGTGTTAGGGTTAAATTAGGGTTAGTGTTAGGGTTAGGGTTAGGGTTCGTGTTAGGGTTATTTTTGGGTTAGTGTTAGGGTTAGGGTTAGGGTTAGGGTTCGTGTTAGGCTTAGGGTTAGGGTTAGGGTTAGGGTTAGGGTTAGGGATCAGGTTAGGGTTAGGGTTCGGGTTAGGGTTAGTGTTCGTGTTAGAGTTAGTTTAGGATTAGTGTTAGGGTTCGGGTTAGGGTTAGGGTTCGTGTTGGGGTTAGGGTTAGTGTTAGGGTTCGGGTTAGGGTTAGGGTTCAGGTTAGGGTTAGATTTCCAGTTCGGAATCGGTTTAGGGTTAGGTTTAAGTTTAGGGTTAGGGTTAGGGTTGGGTTAGGGTTAGGGTTAGGGGTGGGTTAGGGTTAGGGGTTAGGTTTAGGGTTAGGGTTTAGGGTTAGGGTTTAGATTAGGGTTAGGGGTTAGGTTTAGGGTTAGGGGTTAGGGTTAGGGTTAGTGTTAGGGGTTATCATTAGGTTTAGGGTTAGGGTTAAATTTGGGGTTGGGGTTAGGGGTTGAGGTTGAGGTTAGTGTTGGGACTTGGGTTGGGGTTAGGGTTGGAATTGTGGTTGGGTTTAGGGTTGGGGTTGGGGTTAGGGTTAGGGTTGGTGTTAGGGTTAGTTTAGCATTCGTGTTAAGTTTATGGTTCGGCCAGTGATAGGTTTAGGACTAGGGCTAGTTCTAGCGCTAGGGATTGGGCTAGGGTTAGAGCTAGGGTTAGGGTTAGTGTTTAGTGTTATGTTTAGGGTTAGAGTTAAGTGTAGGGATAGGGTGAAGGGTTAGGGTTAGGGTTAGGTTTAGGTATAGTGTTAGAGTTAAGGTTAGGGTTAGGGATGAGGGTTAGGGTTAGGGTTAGGTTTTGGGGTTAGGATTACGGAAAGAGTTTAGGCTTAGGATATGTGTTAGGGTTATAGTTAGTGTTAGGGTTAGTGTTTAGTGTTATGTTTAGGTTTAAAGTTAAGTGTAGGGTTTGGGTTAGGGGTCAGGGTTAGGGTTAGGGTTAGGGTTTAGGGATAGGGTTAGTGTTAGGGGTTATCGTTAGTGTTAGGGTTAGGGTAAATGTTGGGGTTGGGGTTAGTGTTGAGGTTGAGGTTAGTGTTGGGACTTGGGTTGGGGTTAGGGTTGGGATTGTGGTTGGGTTTAGGGTTGGGATTGGGGTTAGGGTCATGGTTGGGGTTAGGATTAATTTTAGGGAGAGGATTGGGGTTGAAATTAGCTTTGGCCTTGGTGTTAGAGTTAGTGCTGGGTTACAGTTAGGGTTAGGGTTGGTGTTAGTGTTAGTTTAGCATTAGTGTTAAGTTTATGGTTCGGACTAGGGATAAGTTTAGGACTAGGGCTAGTGCTAGCCCTAGGGATTGGGCTAGGGTTAGGGCTAGTGTTAGGGTTAGTGTTTAGTGTTATGTTTAGGGTTAGAGTTAAGTGTAGTGATAGGGTGAGGGGTTAGGGGTTAGGGGTTAGGCTTAGGGATAGTGTTAGAGTTAAGGTTAGGGATGAGGGTTAGGTTTATGTTTTGGGGTTAGGGTAAGGGAAAGAGTTTAGGCTTAGGATATGTGTTAGGGATATAGTTAGGGTTAGGGTTAGAGTTAGGCCTAGGGCTAGGATTAGGGTTAGGGTAGGGTAAGGGTAGGGTTGATGTTGGGTTTAGGTTTAGGGTTAAGGTTAGCATTACTATTAGGTTTATTGTTAGGTTTAGGGTTAGGTTTAGGGTATAGGGTTAGGGTTAGGGTTAGGGGTTAGGATTAGTTTTACAGTTAGGGTTGGCATAGGTGTTAGGGTTAGGGTTAGGGTTTGGTTTAGGGTTAGGGTTAGGGTTAGGGATAGGGTTAGGGTTAGGGGTGTTGGTTAGTGATAGTGTTAGGGTTAGTTTTAGGGTTTGGTTTAGGTTTAGGTTTATGTTTAGGGTTTGGTTTAGGGTTAGGGTTAGGGTTAGATTTAGGGTTAGTGTTACTCTTTGGTGTAGGGTTACAAGAGGTTTAGGGTTAGGGTTAGGGATAGGGCTTAGAGTTAGGGTTAGTGTTGGGGTTAGGGTTATGTTTAGGGTTTGGTTTAGGGTTAGGTTTAGGGTTAGCGTTACTCTTAGTGGTTTAGGTTAAGAAGAGGTTTCGGGTTACGGTTAGGGTTAGGGGTTAGGGTTAGTGTCAGGGTTAGGCTTAGGGTTAGGGTTTGGTTTAGGTTTAGGATTAGGGTTAGGGTTTGTTTTAGGGGTTAGGGTTAGTGTTAGTGTTAGCGTTACTCTTAGGTTTAGGGTTAGGGTTAGGGGTTAGGGTTAAGGTAAGTGTTAGGTTTAGGGTTAGGGTTTGGTACAGTGTTAGGGTTAGTGTTAGTGTTTAGGTTTAGCGTTAGGGTTAGGGTTACTGTTAGGGTTACGTTTAGGTTTAGTGTCAGGGTCAGTGTCAGGGTCAGGGTAATTGTTAGGGTTACCGTTAGGGTTACCATTAGCGTTAGGTTTAGTGTTAGGTTTAGGGTTAGGGGTTAGAGTTAGTGTTAGGAATAGGGTTAGGGTTTAGCGTTAGGGTTAGGTTTAGGGCTAAGGTTGGGGTTGGGGGTTGGGTTGAGGTTGAGGTTAGTGTTGGGACTGGGGTTGGGGTTAGGGCTGGGATTGTGGTTGGGTTTAGGGTTCGGTTTGGGGTTAGGGTGAGGGTTGGGGTTAGAGTTAGGGTTAGGATTGGTGTTGAAGTTAGCGTTGGGGTTGGGGTTAGGGTTAGTGTTGGGTTACAGTTAGTGTTAGGGTTCGTTTTAGGGTTAGTTTAGGGTTAGTGTTAGGGTTCGGGTTCTGGGTTAGGGTTCGTGTTAGGGTTAGGGTTCGGGTTTAGGTTAGGGTTAGGGTTAGGGTTAGGGTTAGGTTTAGGTTTCGTGTTAGGGTTAGTGTTAGGGTTAGGGTTCGGGTTAAGGTTAGGGTTCGGGTTAGGGTTAGGGTTTGGGTTTGGGTTCGGGTTCGGGTTCGGGTAGGGGTTAGGGTTAGGGTTAGGGTTAGGGGTGGGTTAAGATTAGGGTTAGGATTAGGGTTAGGTTTAGGGCTTAGGGTTAGGGTTAGGGTTTGGGTTAGGGGTTAGGTTTACGTTTAGGGTTAGGGTTAGTGTTAGGATTAGGATTAGGGGTTAGTGTTCGGGTTAGTGTTAGGGGTTATCGTTAGGGTTAGGGTTAAGATTGGGGTTGGTGTTAGGGTTGAGGTTGAGGTTAGTGTTGTGACTTGGGTTGTGGTTAGGGTTGGGATTGCGATTGAGTTTAGGGTTGGGGTTGGGGTTAGGTTAAAGTTGGGGTTAGGGTTAGGTTTAGGGTTAGGATTGGGGTTGAAATTAGCCTTGGTGTTGGGGTTAGAGTTAGTGTAGGGTTACAGTTAGGTTTACGGTTGGTGTTAGGGTTGGTTTAGCATTAGTGTTAAGTTTATGGTTCGGGCTAGGGATAGGTTTAGGACTAGGGCTAGTGCTATCGCTAGGGATTGGGCTAGGGTTAGGACTAGGGTTAGGGTTAGGGTTTAGTGTTATGTTTAGGGTTAGAGTTAAGTGTAGGGATAGGGTGAGATGTTAGGATTAGGGTTAGGGTTAGGGATAGTGTTAGGGTTAAGTTTAGGGTAGGGATGAGGGTTAGGGTTAGGTTTTGGGGTTAGGGTTAGGGAAAGAGTTTAGGCTTAGGATATGTGTTAGGGTTATAGTTATGGTTAGGGTTAGAGTTAGGGCCTAGGGCTAGGAGGGTTAGGGTTCGGGTTAGGGTTAGGGTTAGATTTCGGGTTCGGAATCGGTTTAGGGTTAGGTTTAGGTTTAGGGGTTAGGGGTTAGGGTTAGGGGGGGTTAGGGTTAGGGTTAGGGGTTAGGTTTGGGGTTAGGGTTAGGGTTAGGGTTAGTGTTAGGGTTAGGGTTTAGGTTTAGGGGTTAAAGTTGGGGTTGGGGTTGGGGTTGAGGTTGAGGTTAGTGTTGGGACTTGGGTTGGGGTTAGGGTTGGAATTGTGGTTGGGTTTAGTGTTGGGGTTGGGGTTAGGGTTAGGGTTGGTGTTAGGGTTAGTTTAGCATTCTTGTTAAGGTTATGGTTCGGCCAGGGATAGGTTTAGGACTAGGGCTAGTGCTAGCGCTAGGGATTGGGCTAGGGGTTAGAGCTAGGGTTAGGGTTAGTGTTTAGTGTAATGTTAAGGGTTACAGTTAAGTGTAGGGATAGGGTGAGGGGTTAGGGTTAGGGTTAGGGTTAGGGATAGTGTTAGAGTTAAGGTTAGGGTTAGGGATGAGGGTTAGGGTTAGGGTTAAGTTTTGGGGTTAGGATTACGGAAAGAGTTTGGGCTTAGGATATGTGTTAGGGTTATAGTTAGGGTTAGGGTTAGAGTTAGGCCTAGGGCTAGGTTTAGGGTTAGGGTAGGGTTAGGGCAGGGTTGGTGTTGGGGTGAGGTTTAGGGTTAAGGTTAGCATTACTATTAGGTTTGTTGTTAGGTTTAGGGTTAGGTTTAGGGTATAGGGTTAGGGTTAGTGGTTAGGATTAGGGTTAGGGTAAGGGTTGAGTAGGGTTTAGGGTTAGATTTGGGGATAGGTTTAGGATTAGGGTTAGGTTAGCGTTACTCTTAGGTTTAGCGTTAGAAGAGATTTAGGTTTGGGGTTAGGGTTTAGGGTTAGGATTAGGATTTGGTTTAGGGTCAAGGTTAGGGTTAGGGTAAGTGTTATTCTTAGGTTTAGGGTTAGGGTTAGGGTTAGGGATAGAGTTAGGGGTTAGGGTTAGGGGTTGGGGTTAGTGTTATTGTTTGGTTTGGGGTTAGGGTTAGGATTAGGGTTAGTGTTACTCTTAGGTTTAGGGTTAGAAGAGGTTTAGGGTTCAGGTTAGGGGTTAGGGATAGGGTTAGGGTTAGGGGTGTTTGTTTGGGATAGAGTTAGGGTTAGTTTTAGGGTTTGGTTTAGGGTTAGGGTTAGGTTTAGTGTTAGCGTTACTCTTAGGTTTAGAGGTTAGAAGAGGTTTAGGGTTCGGGTTAGGGTTAGGGATAGGGTTAGGGTTAGGGGTGTTGGTTAGGGATAGTGTTAGGTTTAGTTTTAGGGTTTGGTTTAGGGTTAGGATTAGGGTGAGGTTTAGGGTTAGCATTACTCTTAGGTTTAGTGTTACAAGAGGTTTAGGGTTAAGGTTAGGGATAGGGCTTAGGGTTAGGGTTACTGTTGGGGTTAGGGTTATGTTTAGGGTATGGTTTAGCGTTAGGGTTAGGTTTAGGTTTTGGGGTTAGTGTTACTCTTAGGTTTAGGGTAAGAAGAGTTTTTAGGGTTACGGTTAGGGGTTAGGGGTTAGGGGTTAGTGTTAGGGTTAGGCTTAGGGTTAGGGTTTGGTTTAGGGTTAGGATTAGGGTTAGGGTTTGGTTTAGGGTTAGGGGTTAGTGTTAGGGTTATCGTTACTCTTAGGTTTAGGGTTAGAAAAGGTTTAGGGTTAGGGTTAGGGTTAGGGGATATGGTTAAGGCAGCGTTAGGTTTAGGGTTGGGGTTTGGTTTAGGGTTAGGTTTTGTGTTAGTGTTTAGGTTTAGTGTTAGGGTTAGGGTTACTGTTAGGGTTAGGTTTAGGTTTAGGGTCAGGGTCAGGGTCAGGGTCAGGGTAATTTTTAGGGCTTAACGTTAGGGTTACCATTAGCGTTAGGTTTAGCGTTAGGTTTAGGGTTAGGGGGTTAGGATTAGTGTTACGAATAGCGTTAGGGTTTAGCGTTAGGGTTAGGTTTAGGGCTAATACTGGGGTTGGCGTTGGGGTTGGGTTGAGGTTGAGGTTAGGGTTGGGACTGGTGTTGGGGTTAGGGGTTGGGATTGTGGTTGGGTTTAGGGTTGTGTTTGGGGTTAGGGGTGAGGGTTGGAGTTAGAGTTACGGTTTGGATTGGGGTTGAAGTTAGCATTGGGGTTGGGGATAGGGTTAGTGATGGGTTACAGTTAGGGTTAGGGTTTCGTGTTAGGATTAGTTTAGGGTTAGGGTTAGGGTTAGGGTTAGGGAGAGGGTTCGTGTTAGCGTTCGTGTTAGGGTTAGGGTAGGGTTTGGGTTAGGGTTAGGGTTCGGGTTTGTGTTATGTTTAGTTTAGGGTTAGTGTTAGGGATAGGGTTAGGGTTAGGGTTAGGGGTAGGGGTTAGGGTTTGGGTTAGGGTTCAGGTTAGTGTTATTGTTTGGTTTAGGGTTAGGGTTAGGGTTAGGGTTAGGTGTTACGGTTAGGTTTAGGGTTAGAAGGGTTTGAGTTCGGGTTAGGGTTTAGGGATAGGGTTAGGGTTAGGGGTGTTAGGGATAGTGTTAGGGTTAGGTTAGGTTAAGGTTTGGTTTAGGGTTAGGGTTAGGTTTAGGGTTAGCGTTAGTTAGTCTTAGGTTCAGGGTTAGAAGGGGTTAGGTTAGGAGGTTAGGGTTAGGGTTGGAGGTTAGGGTTAGGGTTAAGGTTTGGGTTAGGTTTAGAGTTAGGGTTAGGGTTAGGGGTTAGGTGTTACTCTTGGGTTTGGGGTTAGGTTAGTTAGGGTTGGGTTAGGGGGTTAGGTTTAGGGGTTAGGGGTTAGGTTTAGGGTTAGGTATAGGTTTAGGAATAGAGTTAGGGTTAGCGTTACTCTTGGTTTAGGTTTAGAAGAGGTTTAGGGTTCAGGGTTAGGGTTAGAGATAGGGTTAGGGTTAGGGGTGTTGGTTAGGGATAGTGTTAGGTTTAGTTTTAGGGTTTGGATTTAGGGTTAGGGTTAGGGTTAGGGTTAGGGTTTGGTTTAGGTTAGGGTTAGGGTTAGGTTTAGGGTTAGCGTTACACTTAGGTTTTGGGTTACAAGAGGTTTAGGATTAGGGTTAAGGATAGGGATTAGAGTTAGGATTAGTGTTGGGGTTAGGGTTATGTTTAGGGGTTTGGTTTAGGGTTAGGGTTAGGGTTGGGTTTAGGGTTAGCGTTACTCTTAGGTTTAGGGTAGAGAAGAGGTTTAGGGTTAGGGTTAGGGTTAGGGGTTAGGGTTAGTGTTAGGGTTAGGCTTAGTGTTAGGGTTTGGTTTAGAGTTAGGATTAGGGTTAGGGTTTGGTTTAGGGTTAGGGCTAGTGTTAGGGTTAGCGTTACTCTTAGGTTTAGGGTTAGAAAAGGTTTAGGGTTAGGGTTAGTGTTAGGGGTTAGGGTTAAGGTAAGGGTTAGGTTTAGGGTTAGGGTTCGGTTTAGGGTTAGGATTAGTGTTAGTGTTTAGGGTTAGCTTTGGGGTTATTGTTACTGTTAGGGTTAGGTCTAGGTTTAGGGTCAGGGTCAGGTTCAGGGTCATTGTTAGGGTCAGCGTTAGGTTACCATTAGCGTTTGGGTTAGCGTTATGGTTAGGGTTAGGGTTAGGTTTAGGGTTAGCGTTACACTTAGGTTTAGGGTTACAAGAGGGTTAGGGTTAGGGTTAAGGATAGGGCTTAGAGTTAGGGTTAGTGTTGGGGTTAGGGTTATGTTTAGGGTTTGGTTTAGGGTTAGGGTTAGGGTTTAGGGTTAGCGTTACTCTTAGGTTTAGGGTAAGAAGAGGTTTATGGTACGACTAAGGTTAGGGGTTAGGGTTAGTGTTAGGGTTAGGCTTAGGGTTAGGGTTTGGTTTAGGGTTAGGATTAGGGTTAGGGTTTGGTTTGGGGTTAGGGTTAGTGTTAGGGTTATCGTTACTCTTAGGTTTAGGGTTAGAAAAGGTTTAGGGTTAGGGTTAGGTTAGGGGTTAGGTTAAGGTAAGGGTTAGGTTTAGGGTTAGAGTTTGGTTTAGGGTTAGGGTTAGTGTTAGTGTTTATTGTTAGCGTTAGGGTTAGGGTTACTGTTAGGGTTAGGTTTAGGTTTAGGGTCAGGGTCAGGGTAATTGTTAGGGTTAGCGTTAGGGTTACCATTAGCGTCAGGGTTAGCATTAGGTTTAGGGTTAGGGGTTAGGTTTAGGTGTTATGAATAGGGTTAGGGTTTAGCGTTAGGGCTAGCGTTAGGGCTAAGGTTGGGGTTGGTGTTTGGTTGAGGGTTGAGGTTAGGGTTGGGACTGGGGTTGGGGTTAGGGTTGGGATTGTGGTTGGGTTTAGGGTTGGGTTTGGAGTTAGGGTGAGGGTTGGGGTTAGAGTTAGGGTTAGGATTGGGGTTGGGGTTAGCGTTGGGGTTCGGGTTAGGGTTAGAGTTGGGTTACAGTTAGGGTTAGGGTTCGTGTTAGGGTTAGTTTAGGGTTAGTGTTAGGGTTAGTGTTAGGGTTCGTGTTAAGGTTAGTTTAGGGTTAGTGTTAGGGTTCGTGTTAGGGTTAGGGTTAGGGTTAGGGTTTGTGTTAGGGTTATGGTTATGGTTACGATTCAGGTTAGGGTTAGGTTCGGGTTCGAGTTCAGGTTAGGGTTAGGGTTAGGGTTAGGTTTAGGGTTAGGAGTGGGTTAGGGTTAGGAGTTGGGTTAGGTTTAGGGTTAGGGTTAGTGTTAGGGGTTATCGTTAGGGTTAGGTTAGATTTAGGGTTAGGGTTAGGGTTAGGGGTCGGGTTAGGGTTAGGGTTAAGATTAGGGTTAGTATTAGGGTTATGGTTATGGTAACGGTTCGGGTTAGGGTTAGTGTTTGGGTTAGGGTTAGGGTTCGTGTTAGGGTTAGTTTAGGGTTAGTGTTAGGGTTAGGGATAGCGTTCGTGTTAGGTTAGTTTAGGGTTAGTGTTAGGGTTAGGGTTAGGGTTAGTGTTAGGGTTAGTGTTAGGGTTATGGTTATGGTTAGGGGTTCGGGTTAGGTTTAGTGTTCGGGTTATGGTAAGGGTTCGTGCTAGGGTTAGTTTAAATTTAGTGTTAGAGTTAGGGTTAGGGTTAGGGTTCGTGTTAGGGTTAGAGTTAGGGTTAGGTTTCGGGTTAGGGTTAGGGGTCGGGTTAGGGTTCGGGTTAGGGGTTAGGTTAGGTTTACGGTTAGGTTAGCATTAGGGGTGGGTTAGGGTTAGGGGTTAGGTTAGGGTTAGGGTTAGGGTTAGGGTTAGGGTTAGGGTTAGGTTCAGGTTTAGGGTTAGGGTTAGAGTTAGGGTTAGGGGTTAGGGTTAGGGTTAGGTTTAGTGTTCGGTGTAAAGGTTAGGTTAGGATTATGGTTAGGGGTTGGGGTTACGGTTAGTGTTAGGGGTTATCGTTAGGGTTAGGGTTAGGGTTTAAAGGTTGGGGTTAGTTTGGGTTAGGGTTGAGGGTGAGGGTTAGGGTTAGGTTTAGGGTTAGGGGTTCATGTTAGGGTTAGTTTAGGGTTAGTGTTAGGGTTGGGGTTAGGGTTAGGGTTCGTGTTAGGTGGTTTCGTGTTAGGGTTAGGTAGGTTAGGGTTCGGGGTTAGGGTTAGGGTTGGGGTTAGGTTAGGTTTAGGGTTACAGTTAGGGTTAGGTTAGGGTTAGCGTTAGGGGTGGGTTAGGGGTTAGGTTTAGGGATAGGTGTGGCTTAGGGTTAGGGTTAGGGTTAAGGTTTAGGGTTAGGGTTAGGGTAAGGGTTAGGGTTAGGGTTTAGGGTTAGTGTTAGTGTTAGGGTGTGGGTTAGAGTTTAGGGTTAGGGTTAGGGTTAGGGTTCAGGTTAGGGGTTAGGGTTCGGGTTAGGGTTAGGTTTAGGGTTACAGTTAGGGTTAGTCTAGGGTTAGCGTTAGGGGTGGGTTAGGGTTAGGTTTAGGGATAGGTGTGGCTTAGGGTTAGAGTTAGGGTTAGGTTTAGGTTTAGGGTTAGGGTTAGGGTTATGGTTAGGGTTTAGGGTTAGTGTTAGTGTTAGGGTGTGGTTTAGAGTTTAGGGTTCGGGTTCGGGTTAGGGTTACGGTTAGGGTTAGGGGTAGTTTTATGGTTAGGGTTAGGGTTAGTGCTGGGTTAGAGTTAGGGTTAGGGTTAGGGGTTAGGGTTAGGGTTAGGGGGTTAGGGTTAGGGTTAGGGGTTGGGTTTAGGTTTAGTGTTAGGGTTAGTGTTAGGTTTAGGGTTAGGGGTTAGGGTTAGTGTTAGGATTAGGTTTAGGGGTTAGGGCTAGGGTTAGTGTTAGGGGTTATCGTTATGGTTAGGGTTAGGGTTAAAGTTGGGATTGGGGTTAGGGTTGAGGTTGAGGTTAGTGTTGGGACTTGGGTTGGGTTCAGGTTGGCATTGTGGTTGGGTTTAGTGTTGGGGTTGGGGTTAGGGTTAGGGTTGGTGTTAGGGTTAGTTTAGCATTAGTGTTAACTTTATGGTTCGGGCTAGGGATAGGTTTAGGACTAGGGCTAGTGCTAGCGCTAGGGATTGGGCTAGGGTTAGTGTTAGTGTTTAGTGTTATGTTTAGGGTTAGAGTTAAGTGTAGGGATATGGTGAGGGGTTAGGGTTAGGGTTAAGGTTAGGGATAGTGTTAGAGTTAAGGGTTAGGGTTAGGGATGAGGGTTAGGGTTAGGGTTAGGGTTAGGGATAGTTTTAGAGTTAAGGTTAGGGTTAGGGATGAGGATTAGGGTTAGGGTTAGATTTTGGGGTTAGGGTTAGGGAAAGAGTTATGCTTAGGATATGTTTTAGGTTATAGTTAGGGTTATGGTTAGAGTTAAGCCTAGGGCTAGGTTTAGGTTTAGGGTAGGGTTAGGGGTAGGGTTGGTGTTGGGCTTAGGTTTAGAGTTAAGGTTAACATTACTATTAGGTTTATTGTTAGGTTTTTGGTTAGGTTTAGGGTTTAGGGTTAGGGTTAGGGTTAGGGGTTAGGATTAGGGTTAGTGTTAGGGTTGATTTAGGTGTTAGGATTAGGGTTGGGGATAGGTTTAGGGTTAGAGTTAGGGTTAGCGTTACTCTTAGGTTTAGGGTTAGAAGAGATTTAGTGTTAGGGTTAGGGGTTACGGTTAGGGTTAGGGTTTGGTTTAGGGTTAAGGTTAGGGTTACGGTTAGGTTAAGTGTTACTCTTAGGTTTAGGGTTACAGTTAGGGTTAGGGTTAGAGTTAGGGGGTTAGGGATAGGGGTTAGGGTTAGGGTTAGGGTTTGGTTTAGGGTTAGGGTTAGCGTTACTCTTAGGTTTAGTGTTAGAAGAGATTTAGTGTTCGGGTTAGTGTTAGGGACAGGGTTAGGGTTAGGGGTGTTGGTTAGGGATAGTGTTAGGGTTATTTTTAGAGTTTGGTTTAGGGTAAGGGTTAGGGTTAGGGTTTAGGTGGTAGGGTAAGGTGTAGGGTTATGGTTATGGCTAGGGGTTTGGGGTTAGAGTTATCGTAAGTGGTAGGGATTTGTGTTAGAGTTAGGTGTTAGTGTTTTGGGGGAGGTTTTGGGTAAGGTTTTAAGGTTAGGATTAGGGGTAGTGTTTTCGGGTCAGGTTAGGGTTAAGGTTTAGGGTTAGGGTTAGGGTTAGGGTTAGCATTACTCTTAGGATTAGTGTTAGAAGAGGTTTTGGTTTAGGGTTAGCATTATAATAGGGTTAGGGTTTGGTTTAGGGTATTAGTGTTAGGGGTTAGTTTAGGGTTAGGGTTAGGGAAAGGGTTAGTGTTTGTGTTAGGGTTTTGTTAGGCTTGGGGTTAGGGTTAGGGTTAGGATTAGGTTTAGGGATAGTGTTTGTGTTAGGGTTAGTGTAGGTTGGGGTTAGGGTTAGATTAGGCTTAGGGTTAGGCTTAGGGTTAGTGTTAGAGTTAGGTTTAGCCTTAGGGTTAGGGTTAGGTTTTGGTTAGGGTTTGGGGTAGGGGTAGGGGTAAGGGTGGGTGTATGTGTTGAGGTTAGGGTTTAGGGTTTGGGTTGAGTTAGGGTTAGAGTTAGTTTTAGGGTTAGGGTTAAGGGCAGGGGTAGGGTTTAGGGTTAGGATTTGGCTCAAGGTTAGGTTTAGGGGTTAGTGTTATGGGTAGTGTTAGAGGTTGGGGTATGTGTTGGGGTTTGTGTTAGGGTTAGGGTTGTGTTTGGGTTAGGGTTACAGTTAGGGTTCAGGGTATAGGGATAGAGTTAGGGTTACTGTTAGGCCTAGGGAGACGGTAAGGATTAGGGTTAGGGTTAGAGTTGGGTTAGGTTTAAGGTTAATTTTTAAGGTTTAGGTTAATTTAGGTTTAGGGTTAAGGGGTAGGGGTAGGGATAAGTGTAGGGGTATCTGTTGGGGTTTGGGCTAGGGTTAGGATTGGGTTAAGGTTAGTGAAAGGGTTAGAATTTAGCCCTAGGATTAACCCTAACCCTAATGCTAACCCAACCCTAACCCTAACCGTAACCCTAACCTCAATCCCTAAACCTACCCTTAACCCTAACCCTAACCCTTTCCCAAAACCCTGATCCTTAACCCTCAATCTGACCCTAAACACTAACTCTAACCCTAACACTAACAATAACCTTAACCCTAACCCCTAACCTTAACACAAAACCTAACACTGAACCCTAACCATAACCCTAACCCTAACTCTAACTGTAACAATAACCTTAACCCTAACCCTAACTCAACTGTAACAATAACCCTAACCCTAACCCTAACCCCTAACCCTAACCGTAAACCCCCAACACCCTAACCCTAACACTAACTCATCTAAACCTAAACATAACCCAACCATACCTCTCCCCCACCCTAAATCCTAAACCTAACCCATCCATACCCCTACACCTAACCCTAACCTAAACCTAACCCTACCCTACCCCACCCTTAACGTTAACCTGAAAACTCACCCAACTCTAACCCTAACCCTAACCCTAGACCAAGCCCTAACCTTAGCCCTAGCCCCAGATCTAACCCTAGCACTAGTCCTAACCCTAACCCTAGCCATAACGCTAAACTCTAAACCCCTAACGCTAACCCTAACCCAAACCCAAACCTAACCACAACCCCTAACCCTACCCTTAAACTTAACACTAACCCTAACTGTATTCCTAGCCCTAGCCCTAGCATTAACCATAACCCTAACCATAACACGACCCTAACTCTAAACCTAACACTTTTCAAAACCCTGTCTCTAAACCAGAACCCTAACCCTAACCCTGAACACTAACCCTAACCCAAAGCTTAACCGAAACCTGACCTGACCCTAACCCCTAATCCTAACCATAAACCTAACACTAACCCAACCCTAACCCTAACCCCCCCCTAACCCTAACACTAAACCTAAACCTAAAACTAACCAAAACACCTAATCCTACCCTTAACCCTAACCCTAACCTTAACTTTAACCCAAACCTAATCCTAACCCTAACCCTAACCCCTAAACCTAACCCCTAACCCTAAACCTAACGCTAACCCTAACACTAACGGTAACCTTACCGCTAACCCTAACCATAAACCCTGACACTGACCTTGATCCCAACCCTAATCCGAACACTAAACCTAACCCTAACACTAACCCTAACCCTAACTAACCAAAACACCAAATCCTACCCTTAACCCTAACCCTAACCTTAACTTTAACCCAAACCTAACCATAACCCTAACCCTAACCCCTATACCTAACCCTAACCCTAAACCTAACGCTAACCCTAACGCTAACACTAACCTTACCGCTAACCCTAACCATAAACCCTGACACTGACCTTGACCCCAACCCTAATCCGAACACTAAACCTAACCCTAACACTAACCCTAACCCTAACTAACCAAAAACCTAATCCTACCCTTAACCCTAACCCTAACCTTAACTTTAACCCAAACCTAACGCTAACCCTAACCCCTAAACCCTAACCCCTAACCCTAAACCTAACGCTAACCCTAATGCTAACGCAAACTGTAATGCTAACCCTAACCATAAACCCTGACGCTGACCTTGACCCCAACCCTAATCCTAACACTAAACCTAACCCTAACGCTAACCCTAAACTCTAAGCCTCACCCTAACCCTAACCCTAAACCCTAAACTTAACCCTAACCCTAAACCAAACCCTAACCCTAACCCTAACCCTAACCCCTAACCCTAACACTAACCCTAACCAAAACCCATAACCCTAACCCTAACACTAAACCTCTTCTAACCCTAAACCTAAGAGTAACGCTAACTCTAACCCTAAACCTAACCTGAAACCAAACACTAACCCT
>CAKJTW010000632.1:0-5000 GCA_917880005.1 Nanger dama | reverse complement strand
AACCCCTAACCCTAAACCAAAGCCTAACACTAACTCTAAGCCTAACCCTAAACCAAAGCCTAACACTAACCCTAACCCTAAGCAAAACCCCTAACCCTAACCCTAACCCTAACCGTAACCCTAACCTCAACCATAACCCTAACCCTAAACCTAACCCTAACCCAAAACCAAACCCTAACCTTAACCCTAACCCTAACCAAAACCTCTGCCCCTAACCCTAATCCTAACCCCTAACCCTAACACTAACTCTAACACTGACCCTAACCCTAACCCTAACCCCTAACCCTAACACTAACCCTAAACCTAACCCTAAAACCAAACTTAATCCTAACCCCAAAACGCAACCCTAACCCTAACCCCAACCCTAACCCTAACCCTAACTCTAACCCCTAACCCCAACCCATTCCCTACCAATACCCCTAACCCGTAACCCTAACACTAAACCTATCCCTAACCCTAAACCAAACCCTAACTCTTAACCTAACCCTAACCCTAACACTAACCAAAACCCGTAACCCTGACCCTAACACTAACCCTAACCCTAACCCTAAACCTAACCCTAACCCTAAATGCTAACATTAACCCTAACCCTAACCCCTAAAACTAACCCTAACCCTAACCCTAATACCAACTCTAACCTTAACCCTAACGCTAACACTAACCCGAACCCTAAGCCTAACCCCTAAACCTAACCCCAACCCTGAACCTAATCCCTAACCCTAAGCCCTAACGGTAGCCTAGCCCCAGCCCCAGCCCCAGCACTAGCCCTAGGCCTACCCTATCCTTAGGCCCTAACCCTTCCTCTACCCTTAACTCTAACCCTAAACACTAAACCCTAAAACTAACCCTAACCCTAACACCAACCCATACCCCTAACTTTACCCTACCCCTAATCCTAACCAAACCCTAACCATATCCTTAACGCTAACCCTAACAATAACCATAACCCTAAGTCTAAGCATGAACCTAACCCTAAACCCAACCCTAACACTAACACTAACCCTATCCCTAACCCTAAACCTAAACCCTAACCCTACCCTTAATTTAACAATAACCCTAACCCTAAACCCTAACCCTAACACTAACCCTAACCCAATCCTAAACCTAACACTAACTCCAACCTATTCCGTATCACTACCCCTAACCCCCAACCCTAACCCTAAACCAAACCTTAACACTTAACCTAACCCCAACACTAACCCTAACCAATACCCACTCTATCCCTAACCCTAACCCCTAACCCCAACCCCAACACTAACCCCTAACACTAACACTAACCCCTAACCAAAACCCGTAACCCTAACCCCAAACCTAACCGTAAACCCAACCCTAACCCAACACCCTAACCCTAGGCCTAACCCTAACCCCAACCCTAACTTTAACTCTAACACATATCCTAAGCCTAAACTCTTTCCCTTAATCCTAACCCTAAACCCTAAACCCTAACCCCTAACCCTAATCCCTACCCTAACCTTAACCCTAACACTATCCCTAACCCTAACCCTAAGCCCTAACCCTATCCCTACCCCTAAATCTAACTTCAACCATAGCACTAAACACTAATCCTAAACCTAACCCTAACCCTCAGCCCTAGCCCTAGCCCTAGACCTAGACACTAGCCCTAGTCCTAAACGTATCCCTAGCCCCAACCCTAACCCCAATAACCCCAACCCTAACCCTAACCCTTAACCCTATCCCTAACCATGACCCTAACCCTAACCCCTAACCCTAACCCTAACTCTAACCCTAACACTAAACCCTAAACCCTAACCCTAACCCTAACACTAACCCAAACCTAACCCTAACTCTAAACCTAACACTAACCACAACCCCTAACCTTATCTCTAACCCTAACCCTAACCCTAAACCTAAACCCCAATCCCTAACCCCTAACCCTAACACCTAACCCTAACTCTAACACTAACCCTATCCCTAACCCTAACCCTAAACCTAAGAGTAACGCTAACCCTAACCCAACACTAACTCTAACCCTAACCCTAATCCTAACCCTAACCCTAACCCTAACCCTAAACCTAACAATAAACCTAGTAGTAATGCTAACTTTAACCCTAAACCTAACCCCAACGCCAACCCTACCCTAACCCTACCCTAACCCCTAACCCTAGCCCAAGGCCTAACTCTAACCCTAACCCCAAGTTTAACCCTAACACATATCCAAAGCCCAAACTCTTCCCTAACCCTTACCCTAAACCTAACCCTAACACCAACCCTAACCCTAACACTAACCCCAACACTATCCCTAACCCATCACCAACCCTAACCCTAACCCTAACTCTAACCCAAGCCTAACCCCAACCCTAACCCTAATCCCAACCCCAACCCTAAACCTAACCACAATCCCAACCCTAACCCTAACCCCACTCCCAACCCTAACCCCAAACTAAACCCTAACCTCAACACCAACCCTAACCCCTAACACTAACCCTAACACTAACACTAACCCTAAACCCTAACCCTCACCCTAACACTAATCCTAACCCCTCACCCTAAACCTAACCCCAAACCTAACGCTAGCCCTAACGCTAATGCTAACCCTAACGCTAACCCTAACCCTAAACCCTAACCCTGACCCTGACCTGAACCCTAAACCTAACCCTAACGCTAACCCTAACCCTAACGCTAACCCTAAACCCTAACTCTAACCCTAACCATAACCGTAAACCAAACCCTAACCCTAAACCTAACCCTAACCCCCTAACCCCTAACCCTAATTCTAACTCTAAACCACTTCTAACCATAAACCTAAGAATAATGCTAACCCTAACCCTAACCCTAACCCTAAAGTAAACCCAAACCCTAATCCTAACCCTAAACCAAACCCTATTGCTAAGCCTAACCCTAACACCTAACCCTAACCCTAAACCTAACCCTAACCCCAAACCTCTTCTAACCCTAAACCTAAGAGTAACACTAACCCTAACACTAACCCTAACCCTAACCCTAAAACAACCCTAAGTCTAATCCTCACCCTAACCCAAACCCTAAACCAAACCCTAACCCTAAATCTAAACCTAACTCTGACCAAAACCCCTAACCTAACCCTAACCCTAACCCTAAACCTCTTCTAACCCTAAACCTAAGAGTAACGCTAACCCTAACCGTAACCCTAACCCTAACCCAACCCTAACCCTAACCCTAACCCACACATACCTTTAACCCTACACCTACCCCTACCTTAACCCTAAACCTAACTAACCCTACCCCCTACCCCTAACCCTAACCTTAACCCTAACCAAACACTACCCCTACCCCTAACTCTAACCCTAAAACTCACCCACCCCTAAACCTAACCCTAGCCCTAGCCCAGCTCCTAACCCTAGCTTAGCCCTAGACCTAACCCTAAACTAACCCTATTCATAACCCTACCCCTAAGTCTAAACCCTAACCCTAACACTAACCCAAACCTTATCCCAACCCTGACCCTAACCCTCACCCCAATCCCTAACACTAACCCTAATCCTAACCCTTACCTTAACCCTAAACCCTAACCATAACCATAACCCTAGCCCTAGCCCTAGCCCTAACCCTATCCCTAGCCCTAACACTAACCCTAACACTAACCCTAACCCTAAACCCTAAACCCTAACCCTAACACAACCCTAACCGTATCCCTAACCCCAACCAATGACCCCTACCCCTACTTCTACCCCTACCCCTAACCCTAACACCTAATCAGAAACCTAACACCTAACCCTAACTCAAACGCTAACCCTAACCTTAAACCTTAACACACTAACCCTAACCCTAACCTAACCCTAACCCGAAACCTTCCCATAACCCTAACCCTAACCCTAACCGTAACACTAACCCTAATCTTAACCCTAACTCGTCTAACCCTAACCCTAAACCTACTACTACCCATCTACCTACCCTTACCCCTAACCCTAACACAACCCTAACCTTAACACTAATCCTAACCTTAACCACCACCCCTATACCTACCCCTACTCCTAACACTGACCCTAACATTAAACCTCAACCTATCCCTAAACCCTAAACCCTAAGCCTAACACTAATTTTAACCCTAAACCCTACACACACTAACCCTATCCACAACCCTAATCCAACCATAACCCTAACCCTAACCTAACCAGAAGTCCTAACCCTATCCCTACCCCAACCCTAACCCTAAAATTAACCCTAACCCTAGCCCCTAGCACTATACCTAGTTCTAACCCTATCCCTAGCCCTAACCCTAACGCTAACCCTAACCGTTAATCCCTAAAACCTAAATTTAACCGTAATCCTAACCCTAACACTAACCACAATCCCTAGCCATACCGTCTCCCCTACTCCTACCCCTACCCCTACACATAAGCGTAACCCCTAACCCTAACCTTAATAGTAGCCCTAACCCTATCCCTAGCCCTAACCCTAACCCCAACCCTAAGCCTAAACCCTAAATCCTAACACTAACGCTAGCCCTAACCCTAACCCTAAATCCTAAACCTAAACCTAACCCTAACCCTAAACCCTAACCCTAACCATAGCACTAGCCATAGCCCTAGCCCTAGCACTAGCCCTTACCCTATCCCTAGCCCTAGCACTAACCCTAACCCTAACCCTAACCCTAAATCTAAACTTCTTCTAACCATAACCCTAACAGTAACACTAACCCTAGCCATAACCCTAATCCCAACCCCAACCCTAACCCTAAACGTCCCTAACCATAAACCTAACCCTAACCCTAACACTAAGCCCAACCCTAACACTAACACTAACACTTACCCTAACCTTAACCCTAAATCTAAAACTAACCTTTATCCTAACCCTAACCCTAATCCTTAACTCTAACTCTAACCCTAAAACCTAACTCTAACACTAACCCTAACCCTAAACTCTACATCCTAACCCTAAATCTAACCTTAAATCCTAAACCTAAACTGAACCCTAACCCTAAACCCTAACCCTAACACTAACCTTAACCCTAAACTCTACACCATAACCCTAACCCTAACCCTAATACTAATCCAACCATA